>JAOUZG010049527.1:765363-793156 GCA_026289955.1 Argiope argentata | reverse complement strand
TTTTTTTTCTTGTGAAAACAAAAAATTAGCAATGCATAATCCAAGTTGAAAATAATTATTAAAACTCGGAAGGATCAAATAATACGAATTCCTTAAATTTTGAAGAATAATTTTAGGTATTTTCAACTGTACGAAGAATTAAAGTTTATAATTTTGTTCCAATTTTATTGCAAATGACAGACAATCACTTTTCCAATAACAAGAAGCGGATAAAAATCGGTCAGTTCTAAAATGGCTCTAATAACTTCATCAATTATTAAAATGAATGAAGCAGATTTAAAAGTAGAAAGAAAATTGAGCTCAAAATTATAGCTTTCCAGTACATTTACTACAATGGCGATGTATATATATTTAAGATTACGAATGTTTTTTTTGCAAAGAAGAATAACGATTGACGCAAGTGCTTTAGATTGACAATTGAAGATCATAAATTGATTGATGTCATGCTATGACGGTGGTAACTTGGGAAAGTTTGAAATATTGTAAAAAAAATAATTACAATAGACTTCCATGATTATGTTATAGATTAGGAGCAATACAAATCTTTCGGTTATTCTTCTTTCTAAACTGCATATATAATTGCTTCGTAAAAGGATCCCAAAGTTTCCGTTAAAGATGCGTTGAAATCTGGTGGTTGAATAGCTTCTGACTTTCCTCAAAGGAAATGGAACGTTCAAGAGTGAATGGAATTTATTGATAAATGCATTCACATTTTTGTTTTCAATCTTGTCGTCACTTTTATTGTTCTTCGCACACTTCCTTAAACATCCAAGGTCTACAATTGTCATTGTTTGATTGAATAATTCATAAACAGCCGGAATAAATCTATAAAACATACTAGCAATCTTCTAAAAATCCTTCATTAAGATCTGCTTGTAAACCAACACAGAAAAAAATTCTTCACTCACCACTGCTAACGCTTTTTACTGTAAGTGTTCTTTAAACAATAATATTTTAACAATACAAGTTAAGTATATATAAGTTCTTTAAACAATACTATTTTAACAATACATGTTAAGCCAATATAAGTTCTTTAAACAATAATAAGTTTTATTGAGATTTTATTTTGTTTTTGATCATTTGTTTTTAATTAAGAAAAACAAATTGTTTTTACAATTTATAATATATTTTATTAATTTATTCAAAATTTACTTTTCAATTATATCATTTTTACTCTTTTATTTTCATATTTGTGATTAATAAATATAATACTTTGTTTAATACGTTGTCATAAAAATAGATTATAGTATTTTGTAGTTTGTTTTTATTTCATTAGACATGATGAATATTTTTTTGTGTATGCCAAGCTAGAAATATAATTGATATTATAAAAACTTATTAATTCTGACCCCGCAAATATGGTTACATAATGATAAAATGCGAGTAAAAAGAATTATGGTTTAGAGGAATATAAACTCCAATTGATTATTCCTTTTATCAGGCTTCGTGTATGCTTGATTATACCGTAAAAAGGATTTGTAATTTTCAATCACTAAAAAAAAGGAATTAAAAATTTTAATAATTAATAAAATAATTAATTAAATTATTAATTAATTAATAATATCAATATTAAAACATTTAAACTAGTAAACCCGTGACTTGTTTTCTTTATTCCAAATTAAGAAATGATGGAAAACATTAAGGAGTTATAATTTTTTGAAAATTCTAATGAAATATTCATATTTGTGAATTTATGTTTAAAATAGACTGCAAAAATATCCCAATTAAAACAATTAATAAAACTGTGAAAAAAATTTGTAAATAAGAGGTAAAAGGCAAAATGAACTCGCTTAGATTTAACCAAAATTCTTACGAATAACTTTTTATTTTATTTTTTACAGTTTTCATTTTATCTAGCTCTTGTACTAAAATATTAACCGATTTTTCCGTCCAATTTTTAGCTTTGATTTTTTTTAAACTGTGAAGAATTAAAATAACTGAAAAATATTTCTTAATTGGCAGACTTTTCCTGTATCTCAGAAACTATAGAACATATTAATAAAACTTTATACTGTTATGAAAGAAAAATTTGTTGTAAATATTAATCAACGGAAGACATTAACATGAATTATTATTAAACACGTAATGAATCACTTAATTTTTATGTAAAAATATTTCTAAAATGGTCTCTTATGATATTTAATGATTATATCACATTTTATTGTTTCAAAAATTTTAGAAATGCTCTGTATATCTTTTGGATGAAATTATAGATTTAAGGTTTTGGAATATTCCACAATTAACGATACTTCTTTATAACATGGGGGCGTAGCTTTCAGGTTCGGGACTAAATTTCACCGAAAAATCGTTGTGTAAGTTAAATCTGTCAGGCCAATCATGCTCCCGCTAGTGTAGTGGAGATGTGAGAGCTATCTCGTCATCTGACCAAGTTTCAAAATTACGCGGGCTATCTCAAAATAGCCCTACTGTTACTTTATAACGGAACATTAGTATAAATTACTAAACTAAATTTTACTACAATATGAGTGTTTACTCAATACATACTGCTTAATACATACAAATTTCTGGACCCTGTTTAATATGCGGAAGTAGATTTCTAACAAATTAGTTTTAAATGATTTAAACCTAGTTGCCATATAAATAAATTTTTTTAATGCAAACTTTAAAAATTATAAAATATTAGATATACAGTTAAAAATATTTTTTATCCAATTGCCATATAAATAAATTTCTAATAAATGCAAATTTTATGAATTTCGAAATATTAGTTGCACAATGGGTGATTGCATTTATATATTTATATTATTACAGAAAAATTAAGATATAAAAAATTTCTTTTTAAAATTATTTTGAAAATATTATTTTTTAATCAGTTACGTTATACTTCAATCAACAGATCTTTCCAAATAATAATTTTGTCAATTATATTTATTTGGAATTTTTTTAATATATTTTTATAATTGTTAATTTCTTAGATTTATAAGTAATTATTTGTTAATGACTGCGTTTATGTTTCCCAAGATATTTATTATTTTAACTTTAATTAATCATTTTTTAGAGAAATGTATACTAATAAATATATATTTATTGAAATACTAATATAAAAATACTAAGAAAAATAAATCATTAATAGGTAGATTTATTTAAAAACCTGCTGAAATGTAAAATTAAATGGATCAATTATCATACTAGGGATTCGTAATATATATAGCTTATAGCCACAAAATCTGCTAATCTGCTTTTGATGTTGTTATGTAAATGTATGCAAAAATTTTATTTTTGATGGAAATTTTTAGGAAAATGATTTAATGGTAGACGACAGTATTTTCTTAGAAATTAAATGAAACAATACTATAAAACTTATAGGCATCAGAATATTTTAGGAACGAGTGGAAATATAAGCCATCTGTAAATTCATACTACGCAAATATTTAAAAAAAAATTCAATGTGTAACGAAATGTAAACAATTGCGATTAACGTGATTTATACAGATGATATAAATCCTTTAAATATTTTATTATTTAGCTGAAAATTAATTCTAATTTATGCGAATAAATAATATTCGAATTAGATGCTGTATCATCTTATTTAAAATTCAATTTAACGATGCACGTACTGAGCTATTAGTTATCATCTTTAATGTTTTAAAATTAATTCAATCTGTCTAATTCCCAATTTATTGGATGAAGAACCACTAAAATTGCTTTAATACAACTTTCAAAAATTGTGAATTACTAAAAAATCTGTTAACATTTATTTTAATAAACGTCCTTAAGGTGATATTTACATAAATGTAATCAGAATTGTATCTGGTTATTTTATAGTGATGCCTGCCAATATATGATTTTAAATGGTTTCCTAAAACTAAATTATCTAATAAAAGACAGAAATTTGAATGTGTGAGCAATGTATTTTTTGTTCATGAGAATTCATTTTCAAAATAGAAAATATTTGCTACGGACTTTGTTTTAAGATTAATTACAGTTATTAATTGTCAACCTAAAGTCTTAAAAAATTTTCCTAAGTTAATTTAAAATTATTCACATTTAAATTTAGGTAATACCAATCCCATGAAATAAGTCTTGAAGAAAAGAAAATTTTTAATTGAGTTTCCAAAAAAAGATTTACAGATTTTAAATATTTTAGGCAACTGTTCTTAAAGATTTATTCAGTTTTTCATATAAATTAAAAATAATATGCAAGTGACAACAATAAATATCCAGAGCGATTAAAATTTTAGTTAAAAATTGAAAGAAAAATCACGTTTATAAGTAATTAGGTTGAAATAACTAGATAATTAGCTTACGAAATTATTCTTCTATTTAGAATAACTATTTGAACAATAATTGATAGCAAATTCAAAATAGAAATTTTTTTAAAAAATTCATTTGATTATTTTTTAGAGAGGAGTGATTTCCCCAACATTTTATCTAGTAGTATCTAATTGTCATTGGAAATCTGAGAGTAAAGTGTGTTTTAAGTAGATAAAGTTGAACTTGGAAAGTATTGGAGAGTCAGTAGTAGAAATACGTAACTGTTATTTAACATTAGATTTACGGATGTTGATTACATACCTATTTTTACTGAAGTGAGCTAATTTGACTCATGCAAGAAAATTGAAGTTTTTTGCAAAAAAAATAGTTCCAAATCAATTTAAATAAAATGTTTATTATCAAAAAAAAATTCATGGAAAACATTTTTTACATATAAACTCTGTTTTTGAAACACATTTTCCGCAAACATTTCTATTGCATTTGGCACAGTGGTTTGCGCATCTGTTTCTTTTGCATGGTTGTTGAATTTTTGACAATTCCTCCGTGCGTCAGTAGCATGAATTTCTGTCACTGGAACTGTGTATATGAGGAATGCCGAATGAGAAAGAGAAACAAATCACGTGCGACTTGACTCTTGCCCAGGCCTGATAGGACCAATGAATTTCATGTTATGCTATTAATTAATTGTTAAACCATTCTATGAGTCAAATTGGCTCACAACCGTGAAAATAGGTATGCCACATTCGATAATGCGAGATGAAGGGTTCTGCGGGGAAGAGGAATGAACGTTTTCATACATTTCATTACTTAACTAAAAATCAACGTATGTTTTTAAAAAGTAACATTAAAGTTTTAGATATATATAGTGTCCAAATTTTTTACGAGTCAAATTGGCTCGGTCCGTAAATCTAGTGTTAGCATACGCACATATAAAAGTGAATTTTACAATTTGGTCTTAAAATAAAACTATCATTATTGCTTATCATTTACTCGGATTATACGAAAAAAATGCATTTGAAGTTAATAACTAACCGTCTCTGACATCATGATAGATAAGATGTAAGTAGGTGTGATAATGAATAGCTATGGTAAGCCGTTAATCTACAGATGAATCTACATGATCAGAAAGTTATATTGACAACACTAATAAACTTTTCATACGAGGGACCTAATTACATAGCTACAAAATATTAATTTTTGGCCGGAATTTAGCTTTTTTGTTGAATTTATCGAGTTACACTTAACGAGTTATTTGACACTTAATTACTGCCATGCATTTACAGTAACCAAAAATCGATTTTATGTTATAGACCCATTTTTTACCCCCAATTAAAACAAAAATTCGACACAAAACTGCACTTGTGAACTGCGCGATCCCATATCAAATTTGATATATTTAAGTCACTGTGTTTTTGAATTATTCTAACTTACAGACCGACAGACGGTCAATTCCCAGTTGAATTTGGTTCAGAATTTGAGAGGTGCCTGCACTATAAATGTTAAATCCTTCTTCCGAATTTTATGTTGTTGTTACTTATGGCACTTGCCATTGGACAAGCCCCACTGACGATACATCAGTAGAAATTAAGCTGAACGAACGTCTCTTGTTTCTGAAATAGCGCCAACTACGGTCAAGAGTACGACTTAGCTACTCACTCATCACATTCGCTTGCACAGCCCCTTTTAACGGGGGGGGGTACAATTATTCATCTGCCAGATAGCACACAGAAGAACAGTAATGCCCTAACCGGGACTCGAACCCGGGACCCCGAGAACACGCAGAAAACGCGCTAGCTCTGTGCTAAAGAGCCAGGTCCAAATTTTATCTATCTAGCTATCTTTATTTTGTAATTATCGTGTTAGGTTATATTCAAACAGCCAGACAAAAGACTTCCTCAGAACCGATTTTCTTCAATATTTGAAAGAAATCTGAAATTCTGGTGTAAATACCTCATACCAAATATCAGCCACCTAGCTCAAAACGTGTTTGAACTATCTTTTTCACAGAGAGACAGATGGATATTTTTCAAAAATGTCTTTTCTATCTGAAGTGGTAAAATAAAACATAGAGATTTATTAAAATATCAATCTCAGATTTTTTGGCAATTGCTGTATTTTCTACATTTTACGGAAAAGAGAATAAGTCATTTCTCTGCATGCTATCAAAGTGAATTTGAGAATTATTTACTTTGAATCATCATCATTGAATTACTTTGATCATCAAAGTTTACTTTGAATTAGATTTCAACTGAACTGGTGTTAAAACTCTGATTAAGTACAAATCATAGTAGCGGGGAGCTAGCAATAGTCTGGAAACTTATTGGAAATTATTGGCTTATGTGCATTTTTTTCCTTAGAATATACTTTTAAAAATAAATATTCTTTTATTCGTGAAAGGTTTTTTTTATCTAATTTACTTTTTATATATTATTTATGTTTTTCAAAATTTATTTTTATTGACATTAAAAGTTATAAAGTATTTTTTGACTTGTGTATACTTTTTCAGTTCAACATGATTGAGAATTTTAAAGGCTTTGGATTTGTAATCCAAATCCACATCATTCCCTCAAAGGCTTTTGCATTCGTGATCCAAAAGCCGTTGAGAGTATGATGTGGATTTTTCATTTAGCTAATATATTAATGATTATATATGTAAAATGCGAAAAGCAAAAAAGTTTCAAAACTGAAACCTAAATATTTCTTTAATAGAATTTTGAAAATGAAAATAAATAAGATTATTACCGAATATTAAAGTTTATAACAGCTATATTTAAACTAGAATTCACAATGTTATAGAATTATAGCAGCCTTATTTAAGAATAAAAATGCCATGATTTTATTTGATACTTAAATGTACAGAAATCTTGTTGGCCTTAGATGATTTCATAGATTTTGTCTAAAAACTGCAAAAACAATTTAACAAAGAAGAAAAAAATTCAAAGGAGAGGGTTTTGTTTATTTTTCATCTTTATTTCAAATTATGTAATCATTATAAGAACAGGAATGCAAAGTTAAAAAATATAAATATTTGTTGAAATTCTTAAGGAAGACGTTTTATTCATATTTTATTTAACAGGTTTGGTTAATTTTTATTATAAAATTTTTTAATTCTATCACTAATAATTGAGAATGAAGAGGTCAGTCCAACTGACCTATATCTATTGAATATCGCTAGAATATGTTTTTAAAAACCAAATGTATAGCTTGGAGTTATTTTTTAAAAATTAGTATTAATATTATAACTAATTGAAAATTAAGTAATATTTTGACGTCTTTATGTGGGAGTGGCCGAAAATATTACTGCAAAAAAAATTTTTACCGTCAGCATGAGATCAAAAAAATTTATATTAAACAATACTGCTTTAGCTCTCATGCAATGCTTGTTTGGACAATGGCATTTTTAAAATACTTTGTTTTGCATAATTTTCGCTTTTGCAGTTAAATTCAAAATGTTTCTATTGTTCATCAAATGTGTAACCACGTGATTTTTTTTCGTTCTTGTAAACTAAAAAGACAGAATATTCTATTCAATTTCAATGTAGTGTGCATTAGGCACATAAAGGTGAAATTACAATTGTTAAAAGGGATATGCACTTAGAAAATAAATTTCCCTGACACGTATGGATTGTTTTTGAGGGGGATTGTTTTGATTATGAATTTTATGGATTGTTTTTGAGACCTAGAAGTTTCTAAATATTAATCACAGCACGACTTTATTATTTATCATAATTTGATATCCAAAAATAAGTTTTTGCGAGAAATCTTAAATTTAAAGTTAGACAGAAGATATTTAATGCATATTAAACACAACAAATATTTTCGATTAGTCAACTAGTCCTACAAATTATTTTTTTAAATATATAAATATATTATCACAAAAAGTATAAAAAATATGTCTATTACTTTAATCAATATGATGATATTTTATTACAACGCAAAATATAGAAAACATAAAGCCTATTTTTATAAATATTTTTGTATATGTAACAAAAAGCTATAGAAATCATTTATAGAATTTTAAACATATATACTTATATTTATTTTGATTTAAAAATTATTCACAAGGAAATTTCTTGCTTGATATTTTTTTCCAATCTATGGTCCTATTCATTCGCTTCATATTTCTTTAGCTAATTCACTTTGTCAAATAACATTAACATGATAAACAAAATTAAATGATGACAAATAAATCATAATTTTACCTATTGATTACTTAATTTCCATTACTTAAAATGATGATAGAAAATTATTTTTTCAACATATTTTAGATAAGAACTTGTCTGTAGGAACCCTCAAGGGCAAAAACACTGTCTTCCTCCATTAAAAATCTTATCTAATAGAAGGTGTACGAATCAAAATACGTGAGCGGAAAGAAAGAAAATTACGGTAGATTATCAATGCAGAAATCGTATTTAAAGAGGAAAATTGAGAGGCTTACCATTATTTGAGATAATATTTGCTGAATTAGGAAATTATAGATGATTCCTTGTGTCTACTTCCTTTCTCTATTATTAAATTATTTTGTAAGTTCAATTATTTTGAAAAATTTACCATTGTTTAATCTTACACCATATACAAATTTCATTTTATAAATTTGTTTTCATGTGATCCAATGAATGTTAATTTTAAAAATTCAAAGTAAATTGACATCATTTTTCTATTTTTTTATCGGGTCAGAACATGATGCTGTTTGGGGGATGAGATTTTTGACGTCAATAAAAATCTGTAGGCAAAAAATAAAATAATCTTTTGGCGAAAAATTAAAAATTTTATTATCTGCACGAGCATCTCAGAAAATCCGCTTTTAATAAAGTGTTGCCAAAGCTCTGGGTGTTTCTCAAGTTTTACAAAAGCTCTGATTTAAAAAAGATAATTTAAAGACTACAGCAAATTAAAACAGAAAAATGTCATTTTTAGCACTTGATAATAGGAAATGAAATAAATAGGAAATGTGATATTTTTTTAAACAATCAATGCGAGACAAAGTTTTTTTGGATCGTTTGCAATACTAAAAGGACTAGTTTAATTACACTGTTAAAAGGAATAAAAATATAATTTAACTTGCACGAGCACGTGGTGCTTGGCCGTTCAAGAAATATGAAATATACATGGCATTTGGAAACATTGCATTGCATTGATACATCGAAATATGCATAGCAGATTTCATTCTAATCATTATGTTTCATTTTGAATAATAGTTGATTTCTTTAAAAATTCTTTTGTCTTATTCACATGTTGCTTTGTTGCTTTGAAATTCAAAACGCTTTCCTTGTTTCATCAAATATTCTTTCTTTTTTCTTTTTTTTTTTGAAATTTTAATAAATAAATTTTTGTGGTAAAATTTATTTTAGAAATATTCATAGATTTTGGTGTTCATAATATCGGTATTAAAAAGATATTTCGATTAATATTTTTCAGCTATATCCTGATTAAGCAATTAAGAAATATTGGATTACTTTTCAAAAGTTCAATTTGTTAAATAAAATCCATGATAGTAAATAAGTCCTAATTTTAGCAATTTATATATTTAGGGGGTTTTTTTCAACATTTTTTATTGGTATTAAAAGAAAATTGTATTTTTCCACTAAAATTACAGACGATAGGAAGATTTTGTGTACAATTTTTATAAATATATGAGTAATTTATGATGCAATTAATTGAAGGCGTTGGAATTTTTACGAAAGTTAATGCTAATTAAATTATTAAAGGCTTCATTACAGCACATGCAGTATTTCAGTATTTAGAATTTTTGTAGATAGTTATTATAAATGTGTTCTTTTCGTGTTAATTTCATTAGCAACATGTCTTTTTTATAAAAAAAGAACTATTCCATGAAAAAATTCTATTCTTGCTGATGGGGTGCTCCGTCGAGAAATATTTAAAAATAGACGTGATTTATATTTTATTATTTTAAATTGTATTTAGTAAAAAAATAAGAAAACTAAGGGGTGTCTACTTTAATAATGAAAAAGGAATCATTCTCACTTTTCAGTATAGGTCGGATGCTGTGGTAAAAAAGTAGGATATTTGAAAAATATATTTCAATTTTTTTGAGTAATAATTGTGAAAATTATTCCTTTTATTTTTGGCAAATAACTATATAAACTTATTTATACCTATTTAAAGATTTATAGAAATATTCCACATCATCTGATCTCTTCAAATATATATATGGTATATTGCACATTTATTAAAAATATTATCTTTAACTTGCTGAACATTAAATTCACATTCAATGATTAAAAATCTCTTAACAACTGAAAATTCTGCACTTTTTTAAATATGTTATGCATAAAACATTTATTTCATAATTTTAAAAATATTTCTATGAAATTTTCCAGAAGTTTGCAATTAGAAAAACGTAAGTTGTACCCTTTGTAAGTTCTTAATTTATGGGTCATTTTATTAAATTGAACTTTTGAACTATCCATATCCTTTGACCTAGCATCCTACGCACTTTTTATTATTGCTGTTTTATTTTCAAATGTTTCATTGTTAAATATGTCTAAAGTAGTGACGGCGTTGCTAGTATAATTTTAGAGCATTTATCTTAATCATTCACATTTACAAAAGAATTGTTTTTCCTTATTCAGAATCTGATATTTCAATCTTCATTGATGAATTCGAAAATTTGTTTCTTTAAATACGAGCAATTTGTGGTTACTGACGTCAGCATACTCAAATTTCAAAATTTAGGCGGATATCCGCTCTTATATATCAAGAAAAATGATGATATTTTTCTATACAAAAATTGAAAGCAAATTTTCAATAGATTATCAATAATTTATATAATAATGATCATCGAACAAATAAATACTTTATTTTGAAACAGTAAAATCTAGATAAAAAAATTAATAAAGTTTTCTACTAAGAAAAGCCAGTGTTTTCACCTTAGAAATACAAGTGATTCTGAGTAGTTATTATATTAATTTACTTTTCTCTCTCACGAAATGATGGAATAGGATTAATTACTTCATGATTAGCTATTTTTATATTCTTTAAAATGTGTCTAAAAGTAAATTTTGTATTCATTGAATTTTTATTGGAAAACATTTTTCCTTAATAATTTTTGATTACAAAAAGGTTTTTTTACACCAAAAGAAGGCATTTTAATTCTTTTAACTTAAAATATGAACATTTTCAGTTGGATTAAATATGATAAGTATCAAAGTTTTTAAGCTTCTTAATCTTCATATACTATCAAAATTTGGAAATCAAAATATCTTGTAGTGCTAATATTTTCCAATAATTCCCTAATATAGGGTTCAGCTTTAAATTTAGCTTTTGAGAATAATTTATTTTATTAAAAATGATTTGATATTTTTTATCATAGTATTATATCGATAATTTTACTAATCTGTTCAAATTTAATATTTTTTTAGTTTCCCTTGCGTATATCATTAGAATGTATTTTATTGTATCGTGCCTATATGATTGAACTAAACTTTTATTTTAATATTATCAACGTTTTTTTTAGATACAAAAATAATTTTTTGTCTCTGTTTTCGGTTAAGGTGATTTTGACCTAGAGGCAATATTACAACCATGATAACAGTTTAATAAATTCTTATTTTTAAAAGATATAATTTTAAAGTATAGCCATCAGTGTAATAATAATATGTAAATAAAAGATAAAATAATTGAATGATTTTTTTTTAAAATTAAAATCGGTATATTTATTTTAGCCTCATTCAGTTGAAAATTCAAAGTCCCTTCAAACACATCTTTAGAATTGCTCCCTTAATTTTTAAAAATGCAATGCTATTTTAAACAATCAGTATATTTATAATGTTAAAACAATGATTTATTTTGAATAATTAGGTTACTAACAAAATCTAGGTCCGAAAACAAAATGAAATCTGATTCTGTGGTATTTTAGATTTTTGGTACTTAAAGGAATACAAAAATTTCGTTAATATTTTGAAATTATAAATTAATTTAACTGATGGAATTGATGAAATCTAAATAGTGAATCCAACGAAAGCTTATCCGGTCTCACTGAAGGCTTTATACTTCAAAAAATATTTAAATGTTCTCACAGTATTTTTATATTTATATTTTTTATTTTTAAAATGTAATATTACCAACCGCATCATAAATTATACATCTGAAATCCAGATCTATATAAATTGTATCTAAGGAAAGTATACAATTACATAATTTTTAAAATTGAGTGAATAAAAGGTAAATTTTCATAAACTATCAATAACATTTATAATATTGAATTGGAAATTGCTGCAGTGGTTATAAAAATAATAACAAATTAAGAATTTCGTATAGTTAAAGCAAGTTTGCAAAACTTAGATAGCACCATTCAGGCAAATAAAGGTATTCTATAATAAGCTCATGGCAATTTTATTATCATTCTCACAAAATTTACTCTCAAGTTTCAATTTTTTTTTGTTCAACTTTTTCATCATATTTAGCTTTGGAAAACCGAACTTATTCAATACATACCATAAGTAATTTCAAGCTTATGCAGACAACTTGAATATCTAAATTCATACAAGTTGCATCTAAAACTAATTTTTCAACTTTAGATGCATTTATGCGTAGGAAGAAAATTTAAATTTAACTATCAGTAAGTAATTCCTTTTTCACATTTTGATTCAATTTTTATGTTTCTATAAATGAATAATACCTTTTTCATTTTTATTTTACATCTCAAAACCACGTTGTTTTTTAATGTATTTAAATTTCTTAGAAATATAATTATTATAAATTGAATACATCGATGATTAATACATTTCTTTCTTTTCAGAAAACTGTAAGATTTAAATTTCAAAATTGAAACCGACGAAACCAAAATGACTGTAGTACAAGACCTCGAACTTTCATCTTCTGAGAGAGAAGCTGTAGAAGAGGTAGGTATTTTTTTAAATCAAAATGCAAGATTATATTTTGTTTTAAAAGTATATTTCTAACTATTTCCCCTCTTTTTACACAATTTATATCATTGTGTGTATTGCGTATTAGTAAATGTGTTATTAAATAGAGGGAAAAAACGTCTCCACATTATCGTATCGTTTGTTGTAAAGTATTCTTACTCATTATGGTAAATTTTGTAGTTAATTTCGTATTATTATGAATTTAAACTTATATACTTTTTGCATCTATATGAGTTAATTATTTCGATCAGAAATTTTATATAAATCTATAATATTTGTATTATAACCATAAGTCAAATTTCATCTATTTTCCTTTTTGCATTTTGCAATAACATCATTCACATTTGAATGAAGAGGCCGAGAGACATAGATTCTATTTTATTCCCGACATACATTAATCCTATTTTATTACCAATAGACATCAATTCCATTTTCTTCTCGATGGATATCAATCTTATTTTATTGCCAATAGACATCCTTCCTATTGTATTGCTGATAGACAAAGCATTAGTTTAAGCCGACAAACTTCAAATAATACACATTAATCCTTTAAGAAATCTGGCAAAAATTTTATAGAAAATCTGCAATTCCGGTTATAAAATTAAATTATTGATTTCATCCAACTGTATTTTTGCCTTTTTGAGTTAATGAATTCCCATGCTGGACGACGACTAGACTAACTTCTGAAATTTAAAAGGAAAATTTATAGAAAATTACTATTTTATTAGAAACGTGTGGTTGAGTATTTCATAAGTCTATTTCTTGTCACTTTTTGGTAGAAACAGTCTTGAAAAACAGCAGTTCTGTTTAAAAAGTTTATTTTCTCATCTGAAACTGAAATAACATATAGAGAAGAGTATATGAACTTTTTTTCTTCTGATCCAACCAATTGAATTACACAAGATATGTCTAAGCAATTTCTGTTTAATTTGAAGCTCTATAAATATTAATAATAAGACATATCTCTATTAATATTATTAATAACAAAAACATCTATTAATATTATTAATTACCCTCACATCTATATATATTATTAATAGCATACTTCTTTACAAATATTAACAACATGCACCTGTATAAATATCATTAATAACACAAACTTCTATTAATATTATTAGTAACGCGTGCTTTTATAAATATTATTGACAACTCACATCTTCATAAACATTATTAATAGCACGCTTCTCTATTAATATTTTAATAACACACTTCTCTATTAATATTACTAATATCATACACCTCAAGTAATATCATAAATAGCAGAATCCATTTTAAATATTATTACCAACACATTCCTCTATAAATATTATTAATAACAAATATCTTTACTAATATTATTAATAACACACACCTCTATTAATCTTATTAATAGCACACACATCTTTAAATATTATTAATTGCACCCTCCTTTAAAAATATTATTAATAACATGCACCTTTATAAATATTACTAATACCACACACTTCTATTAATATTATTAACAACTTACGCTTTTTTTAATTATTATTAACAACTCACAACTATATAAATATTTTTAGCACAATCCTTTATAAATCTTAAGAAACAGATATTAATAAGCAAAAGATTTTAAATAAAATATAAAAGTGTGCATTCATAGTAACTGAATAAATCATTTGTTTCTAGTTGGCAAGAAGAGTTTCAAAAGACTTACCTAGAAAAATATTCGATGAAACGCATATGTACTACAGATTCCTAAAAGGTATTTCTGCCTTTCCTAAATTTATGTTTCTTTCTTACTTTTCTGAATTATACTCAAAATGATAGCTAATGAAAATTTAATATTGTTACTTTTTTTACAGCCCGAGATTTTGACGTTGATGCAGCTGAGAAAATGTTAAGACAGGCAAGTAATAAAGTTTATTTGAATTTAGAGAACGGGAAGGGAAGGTCTTTAACAGTCTATACTTTACTATCATTTGTTGGGGTATTAAAATGTTTTATTTATATAATAAAGTAGAAACTTTTTAAAAAAATTGCAATTGAAATATAATTGAAAAAAATGGAATTTACATAAGAATTTAAACTTAAGTATCAAGCAAATTTTAAGGAAGTAAAAAAGGTAGTAACTCATACTGACCAAATACTATTAAAATAATGAATTAACGCAGTCTCTTAGCCATAAGACAATAAACGAATCCAAAATGAAAATATAATAATTATTTGGAATGGAAATCAATTCAAGTGAGGGAAATTGTACGTTGATAAAAAAAAAAGCTGCTCAAAACATTTTAATATTTACTAACTTATTTAAAGGGTTTTATATTATTTTAGACAATCAGTTTACGGAGCAAAGAAAACCGAACTTTTAATTTCAAAATATAAGTTCAATTTAAAAACACTTGACTTCACAATATAATTGCCAATTAAATAAGATTTAAAAATTATTTAAAAATCCTACACAAGGGAATGAAGATTGAAAAAAAAATCTACCAAAAAATAGAATAAAATAATCTAAATATGTAGTTCAAGAGAATATAATTGGTGTATTTAACATAACATTTTACATAAAATCCATTAAATTATGCTCTGATTGTTTGAATTTCCTTGATAATATTTTTATTTGTTTTAGATTCATTGTAGTATTCCATTAATTCTATGAAATAAATAATGCTGATTTTAAAATGTAATAATATTGATGAATATTAAATTAAAATTGATTATTAAGTTTACTTCATTATTAATGAAACCTTATGTGATTCTAATTCTTGCTCATTTAGATGATAATAATTATTTTTTGCAGACTTTGCAATGGCGAAAAGACAACAATGTTGACAAAATATTAACCGACCACAAGCCCTCAGAGGTCTGTATATTTTTTCAATACATTCTTAATAAACGGTTTAAATATTATAGACATACATAACATAAAAACTAGCATTAAATTATTTTAGTTTAATGTTTACATGTTTTTCATTATTTAATGCGCAAGTTAATATGCCAAAATTACATTTATAAGAGTAATAGGATACGTTTTTCTATCTTTTTATGTACGATTTCGACAAGCATTTTTAAACATTTAAACACGATTAATTTTTTTATCGTAATTTCATTAACTTATGTAAACAATCTTCTGTTACTTAATTCTCCTTCAGCACAAGATAATGTATGATATCTCACTGATCGGTTCGATATTCTTAATCTCAATAAAAATCAATAAAATATCGTTAATTATTACGGAAAATCTTACAATATCAAGGTTGATTATCTCAGTTAATATCATACTTCATTTAATATTTAAAAGGAAAATAATTTCATTGCAATGCTGATAAAAATATAATTGTCTTTGTTTAGCTTTTGTAAACTAAAACTGTAATTTAAAGTATATAAAGCTATATTAAATGTTTATAATTTCTTATAATTGAATGTTTTTTATTCAACGACTAAGCCTAAGAGATTTATATCTAGTGGTTTTGATTTTAAAATATGTTGACTTTTTTTAAATTTGTTGATGGCAGTATAGCAAATAATATACAGATAGCTGAAATATAAAATAGAGATTTTTTTTTGCTTTTATATGCATTCAAACACTACTATTATTCCGCTTAATTCAATTCAGAACCGAATAATTAAATATAGAGCACTTTTGCTCTATCGAATGCAATAGTTGCAAAATAATTTCTCAAAAATAAACTAGATGGCGCTATAAGTCAAATAAATAAATAAAGACAAATGAAGAGTACTTTTATGCTAATATCGAATCTAGTAAACCCAAAATGGGAAATTCACAGATCGAATCCAGGAAAGTAATAATTTGAAAACTTTTAAGACTTTGTCAATGTTAAGTAAAACCTTTCAGAATTGTATTAGTTATCATAAATATATTGAAAGATAAATTATGGAGCATCTCCTCCAATAATATGACAAGTATTTTTAACCAAAACCTAAGTAATACAATGTATTACATATGATTACAAAATTTGAAAAAAATTAATAATGTGTAACTTTTTAAAATGGGAACAGGGAAAATATAAGATACTTCGTTAATTTCTCTGCATTAAGTTCTCGTATTATCGCACAATATAAGATCCAAATATACTATACATATTTTAATATCGAACGCCCATTTCCAATATTATGAAATTAAGTTACCTATCATTAAAAAAGAAAAAAATTATTTTGCTTTTATCTTATGCTTTCACGATGAACTTATGTTAAAAATTGTCCCCTTCCCAATTGCTTTGATAAACTAAATCAGTGTTTTATCTATTTGTTTAAGAAATTTTTGAACAACAATGCCACATTTTGGGAAAGAAGCATCTTTTAATGTGTAATTTTGAAATATACACACATATACATTACATTTTGAATGGACCTATTAATTAACTTTGCGATTTCGAATAAAAAGTCTAATTTGAAAGCAAATGGGAATATACTTCCGGTTGTAATAGGAAAACGCATAAATAATTTTAGTTAAATTCAAAAATAACTTTCTTTTATTGTGTAACCAAAAAATATTTATTATCTTGAAAAATTTTCATTTTTTGAAAATTATCGATTTTATGAAAATTAAAAACTATTTAAATAGAGTTAACTAGTATAGACCGCATCACTTGTAGTTGTTTTTGGAAATAGATTAGGATTTATCTGTTTAATACCATGAGAATTTTTTGATTAATTCTTTTAAACATGAATTTATTTTACTTTAAAAGCAGAATGATCTTGAAAAATTTTGTTAGAAATTCATTGAAAACAAATTATTAAATCCAGTGTTTAAGCAAACTAACTCAGGTGGACTGATCACTTCAGATGAAATTTTAAATAAATAGTATTATATTTTTAATGTAAAATTTATATTTTCCTTACACTGATTTCACCGCTCTTAAAAGTACATTTTATAAAATATTTTTCCTAATACTGTTGAGATAATACTGATAAATTTTACAATATATTATTTACAATATATTATACAATATATTATTACAACTTTGTTAAATTTTATACTAAATAAATTCAGCTTTCAATTTCTTAACGAAAACAGTTCCATTGAACATTTTAGTATCAAATTTTAATTATGATAGATTATTGTTAAAATTAACATTTTATTGCAAATGTTATGTTCATAATACTTTTCAAAATTTCATTACCCCTTGAACACTATTCGAAATCGTAGAATATTGATTACACAATATTCCTCAGTATACCCAGTTCTGTTCAATACTGCGCAAAAGGATTTGCAATATCTTATTGTCATTTAGGTGGACGCAGTGTTCTTCACTTTATAAAAGAAATATTCTTCTAATTTGCATGACACTGATGGGCGATATTTTTATTTCGTTTATGGACTTCTCTCTAGAATACGTCCGATTTGTCATTTTCTTTCGTAATCACTCATTGATCGTTTTGAAAAACAATACCATATTTCTATATAAGGAAAAAAATGGTTGTTTTATTTTACATAAAGGGGTTATTATTCCTAAACTATTGTTAAGCAAGTTCAAAATAAGTGTGACCAAATAACATATACTTTTGTTTGAATATATTTTTATTAAAGCATTGTAACGATATTTTCATTACATTTGTCTTTTACACCAAAATTAATCAATAATATTCTGACTAGTCTTTTCAGTCTTTTGTATGTTTCGTGCTGACTATATATAATTTATTCTTAGCAATTGTAGAATTAGATATTTTCTGTTATAGGTAAGTGTATAAAAGTTTTCCTTCGAAAATTTCAATTTTAAGATAAGATAATTGACTGAGAACAATCCTTTTAAAAAAGATAATATTTTTCAGTGAAGAATTAAATTTATCCTTATAGACAAAATACACGCAAAAATGATACTCGGATTGCTGAAATTTGGTTGGTATTAGAGAATAAGTTATTCCGAAAAGAAAATTATATACCCAGTACCTGAATAATAAATGGAGTCAAACTACTTAATAAAAAAATTCAAATGAAATGCTATTTTATGCTAAAACAGAAAAAACATTGTCTTTTAATGAAATCTTAAGCTTCTTGTTTAATATTATTCCCAGGCAAAAAGAGAAATTTTATAGCATTTTATTTTATAAACTCACATGATATTAGCTATCATAATTAAATACTGAACAAAAATTGCTCTGGACTCTTCAGATATCCATAGATAAACATGACCTAAAAAGTGTATACAATAATTTTTAAAAATTCACGTTTTTTTAAAGATATCCAATTAATAAAGTTTGAAATTTAATTTTAATCTTCATACAGATTTTAAAATCGTATATCAAATATTTATACTCAAATTGTAATTTACGCAGATAGAGAGATATACTTAGATAAGAACATTTCAGAGAACTCAATTCTAGAAGATAGCAGGAATTTATGATTCTTAAAGGAAAAATTATTCTTTTCGATATTTTGTAATATATAAAATTTAGATAAAAAAATTATTTAGTTTCAAGTTTTCTTCCATATTGAGCTAATGCGTTAAAAAATATTTAAAACGCGTTGAACATTTTTTAAAATTATTTTTGACAATATTCAAAAGCTTGACACACTGGCATTATGGTACTGGTTCCAAGATAATTCCTCTATAATTTCGAGGGTCATGCTGTCATTCTCAATTAAACAACAAATTATGAAATTCGAATATAATTAGGAATAATAAAAAAGCTTAAATGTCAATGTTTATGAGCAATTGTTTTTAGAAACATAAAAGTTTTTTTTTAATTTCTAAAACATCCCATTTTTTAAGGAATATGTTCATTTTATAGCTATTAAGAAAACTATTTTCCCTAACACATTCACAACTCTCTATTAACTCTCTAATTACTAAGTCACATTTACAACTCTCTATTAACTCTAATTACTAAATCACATTTAAAAATCTCTGTTAACTCTCTAATTACTAAGTCAAATTAACAATTCTCTGTTAACTCAGTGCAATCTGAGTGAGTTCATTTATCACAAAAATGAACCGTTATCGCATTCCATGAATGCTATACCCGTCATATTTGTGCTAGACATAAAGACTGTTTAAGAAACGCCCCCCCTACTAACACAAGGTATTTTTCAATATCTCCTAATATTATTCGAAATTCTGATTACCGGCCAATATTGTTAAGAAATTGCTACAATGTTGTAAAGTCTTTTGTGCTAATAAGGTCAAACATATCGTCGATTAAATCATTATCATACGAATCCCTTGCATCTAAATTATCGACACCAGGAAAATATATAGCATGTGCTGATCGACTTCTACAGGCGTCTTCGCTTAAATATGTATCTGAGTATGGTTTTCAGATTATAAATCATAATACCGTTGTCTTTATTGGCTTCTTAATCCAATATTTACTCCATATTTTGCTTTTCCAGAGCTTTATTTTCTTGTGCCAGGTATCTGCAAAGGTAAATAAGAGATATTAGAGGTGATTATACTTAATGCGAGTCTATTATGGTGGTTTCTTTTATCAATATAGAAAAATGTAGAGGACGCTTCTAATTCAAGACAAATAAAGAAAAATTGAGATAAAAATATGCATATGAATATTAGTAGAATATGTATACAAAGTAACTAATTTAATAAATCAACAAAGAAAGACACTTATTCTTACTTATACATAAGTCGAAATTATAAGAAAATATCAAAATGAGAATATTTTTCAATAACAGTCAGTTAGAGCTTTGATGAGATTATTTCTCTAATTGTTGGATAGATGGCAGCACTAGTCGATGGCAGCAGCATCACCAATACAGAACAACACTGACAAGAAGGTCTTTATTAATCGCTCATGTCCTAAGTCTCCTCTGGAAATAAGTGTACATATTATCGAAAAATCTCGATTCAAACCCACCAATTTAAATAACTCGTACTTTTAAAGTCTACTTTAATTTATCTAATATTTTTTTAATTAATTTGTTAAACCAATATTTCTATCTACTCCATAATTTAATGGAAAACTTATTTTTTCTTTCCAACAGTCAAATCTCATGAAAGATGCATTTAAATAATTTATTTTTTCGCATCAAAAATTTGCTATTAATTATTTTTTAGAAAAATCTAAACAATAACACAAAGGATTTCCTGAAAGCAATTGCAATTTTTATTTTCACTAAATCCCGATTAGTTATGCATGCAAAACTAATCGGGATTTTGCTGTTCATTCATTTTTTTGTAATAATTATGTTTCGAAAGTGGAAAAAAAATCTTTGTATGATGAAAATAAAACTATTTATTTTATTCCAGGTCCTTCAAGATTTCTTCAAAAATGTATTTATTGGATTCGACAAAGAGGGATCCCCAGTGTATTATATGCCAATCGGAAAAAAGGACACTAGAGGTATCTATTCATTTATTTCATCGGTACTTGCTTACAAATTCAGTTATTACCATATGAGAACATGATGTTGTTTTCGTTAAGGGTTGTTGAATAATTGAAGTTGACGAATAATTGAAGCACGAAATAGCGTAGGCAATCCATAAAGTATAAATGACCATACTCATCAACATCTTTTAATCGCATGTATTTTTTACCTGCCTTCACCTGTTTTTTTCATTATTATTATGTATGCTTCTTTGGAAGCAGATATGTTTTTAAATGGTTGACCTGCTTTTACCTGTATTGCTTTATTATTACGTATCCCTCTTTGACAGTAGATGCATTTTTTAAAAAAAGATTGAAGCAGAACTATTACATGATAAATGTTATTTCTTCTCAAAATCGGTCGAACTCCAAAAAAATTTTTAATAGCTAGAAAAATTGAAAATGAAAGTTTTTAAAAATTATCATTATATATAGAGAGAGAGGGAGGAGGGATAGAAACCAATAGAAAAGACCTGTGATTCTTTCAAGACGGTTTAAACTGTTTATTGACTTTAATTAATGAAGACAAATAATGACTTAAAATATTCTCGCAGGGTAACTTGAAATGTGAGAAAGTAGATTTATTATTATTATTATTATTATTATTTTGAAATCATAAACAGTTGGTTAGACAAAAAAAAACAAGAAACTCTGCTTATTTTGATAGGAAGGGTTCGATTTCTTAGTTGTAAAAAAGTAACACAAATTATTAATTTAAAACATTTTGCAATTTTTTTTTATGATTAACATTAATGATCATCTTATGAATTGGATACTATTTAGTATGCATTTCAAAGCTGCTTTTTAAAAATAAAATTTTGTTTTTAAAATTCTTTTTAGTTTGTGGGAATTATAATCTGAAGATGATTAGGTGTGTACCAAAAGTGGCATTACTTCGGCAACGAATTCATAGTTAAAATAGAATTTAGATAGCTGTCAAAAGATTAGCCTTTCAAAAACTTATGCACATATACAGTAAATATGCATATATACCAGATGCATTTAAGATTTTAAAAAAATTTAATAAAAGAAAAGAAAATCTAAAGCAAAGAATACAAGGCATTATAAAATAATTTTTTTAACTGAAAAAGAGTGCTATAGTGCCATTGCTTAATTAAACTTATCGTTGTGCCTAAGACGGTAACATATGTAGCGGTGTATACTTATTTTCGTAATAAAAGATAATTTGTCAAATATTTGTCTAAATAATCACAAGATGAAGCTCACATGTGGCCATCACGTCTTTGAAGAGCAAAATTAATTATTTAATTAAATATTATGGGAGCAGTTTTTATATTAATGACTAATTTCTCAAATTTAAAATTATAGTAGTTGCCTAACAGATTAGTCACAAATAAGGAATACAGAATATTCCTCACTAAGTCTTTAAAACTATGATCTTACATATAGTGCGAGCTATATCTGTCACTTATACACCTCTTAACCTGATTTTAAAGATTGTAGAGAGATTTACGGACTCAACATTATTCCTCGAAAAGTAAGAATTCACCGTCGCAAAGTATCCCTTGTAAAACCCCACAATTGAACCTTCACCAATTTAAAATAATGTATATGACATATTTTGTAAAATATTTTAAGCTTTTGAAATAATGTTTGGTAAAATGGTAAATAGTATGTCATTCTAACTGGTTTTATTTTAAAATATAAAAATTAATTACTAGATCTGCAGAATTTTTATAAAATCTTAAATCTATCAACCTAATAAAATAATTCATATTGATAAAATAACTTGAAGAAGTGTATGTTTTTAGTAACATGGAAACTAATTTCTTGATATTGTATTTATTTTTTTAAGATGAAGTTATACATTTAATTAGTTTTCTAAGATACTCACTTGTTCTTTCAATTCAATTTTAAACTTAAACTTATTCATTTAAAGAACGATTAATTCAATATTCAGTTTCATTTCAGAAATTCAGTTACGTGTAGGTAGAAAAAATACAAAAACTAGCGAAAATCATATAAAAATTGCTCATGGCTAGAAAATCAAATCGTAGGAATAAAAAAAAAGGTATAATGGTTAAGAATTATTCATTTGACGATATGTTATCCTCGGACAGTATGTCTGAAGAATATTCCGTATTCGCACAAGTTGCAGAGGAAATTTCTTAACATTTAATTAGATATTTGCCTATTTAGATACAATCATTTAAATCACTTTTCAAAGCAATCGATAAACCTTAACAAATGATACATGTTCATCATTTCAATATTCATATACTGCTGCTTGTTGTCTGTAATTGTCGAATTATGAACTGCTTTGTCGAGCTCTGAAATCCAATCACAATGATGATAATAAGCATAATGTATTTCATATTCTGTGGGAGTTTTTCTGTGGCCATGTTTTCTTTCAGAATTTTAGCTTATTTTTCATTATGTTTTTGTACCTTCCCAAACAATTCATTTGCTACATTTTGAATTTTGCTTTAAATTCTATGAATATTATCGCACAAGTTGTAGAGGAAATTTCTGAGCATTTGATAATCCAATATTTGACTATTTATATAAAATCATTTAAATCCTTTTCCAATGATAAATATAAACCCTAACGCAAGTTGCATGCTCATCATTCGAACACTCATAAACTGCTACTTATTCTCTGTATATTGTCGAATTATGAACTACATTTTTGGGTAACTCTGAAATCCAATCACGACGATGATAATGATGATGAGGATAAGCAGAATTTAATTCACTCTTTGGGAATTTTTCTGTAGCCATGTTTTCTTTAACAATTTTGGCTTATTTTTCATTTTTTGCACCTTCCTAAACAATTTATTTGCTACATATTGAATTCTGCTTTATTTTATATGAATGTTGTCAAACTATGTTTCTTAGAAGGTAACTTATTTTTATCACTTTATAGGTCTCCATATGTCCGCAAGGTATCCCGACATTGAGAAGGCCCTCATTCGTCTTGCGGAAGAAGGAGAAAAAATAATCGATAAACAAAGCAAAAAAGTAAACAAAAATTACTTCTCTTTAATCTTATATGACAAGCATTTCATTTAAATATCGAAAAAAAAATCATTGAGATGAAATACCAGAAAATTTCGAAATGCATTTAGTTTTTGTAAGTTATTTCTTCTAAACCCTTTAAAAAATAACGTTTATTGATTTCTATTTCTAGTATTATTCGAAATTAAAGTCCTTTCCTGCATAATATTTTAAACAAAAAGATTAATTTATTATAATATATAAAATCCTCTGCCTGAAATTAAAGTTCAAATTAAATGATTTTTTAAAAATCGCTGTTAGCTAATATCCTGTCTCCCAACTTTTATTATATTAGTACTTATGACTAAGATTGTAGCCAGCATCCTGGCATAGGGGTATAGCGTCTTCCCCCGTGATCTGGGCGTCCCGCGTTCGAGTCCCGGTTTGAACATGATTGTTCTTCTGTGTTCTATCTCTGAAGTCTATGAATGTTCCCCTCTGTAAAAAGGGGCTGTACAAGTGATTGTGATGAGTTTGTAGTCGAAGTTCTACTCTTGACCCCTGGTGGCGCTACTGCAAAAACAAGAGACGCTGGTTAGGCTTAAATCGCTGTTTACCTCAGCAAGCTTGTCTATAGCAAGTCCCATAAGAAGCAACAGCAGCAACCATGTTCGTAGATAATGAAATGTTGTCTTTCGTTTGACCTAACTCTTAATTGGAAATTGGTGTCAAAATGACTTCGCTCTCTTCATTATCTCATAGTATTTTATCCTTGAATATAATCATCCCCGCGGTACTTCAAAATTATTTTTTCAGTAATATATTGACAAAAGTATACGCATAAATACGTTTGTTTAATCTAACTACTCTTTTTCAAAGTTTTTGATTTTATTTATGGAGTCATTGATCCCATGTTTCTTAAACTGCTTTTAATTTGAATAAGACAAAAAAATTAAAGAAATATTCCTGAAATAATATTTTAAAATACTGTATGATTCCTTTTTGTAAGTTAAATTCTAATCAGCATTAGTATATTTTCGTAGTAACTAAACAAAGCACATACTCATTAAAGTATTGTTTAGATTTTTCTTAAAACATATTCTAAAATTAAATAGTTTAATATTTAACATTTTAATAATAATATTTGTAAAATTTTTGGTAACTACATGATTTCAAAAATTTATTGTGTTTCCAAAGTAAATTTTAATGCTGTGTACAAAAAAAAACAAAGAAAGGAAGAAAGGGAAGAAAGAAAGTAACATAGCAAGGGAATTATTTTGACTCCTTGTCTCTGGCAATGTGTGGAAAATTCATGTCTTCAATTATGGGTTGAATTTCGGTTTTAAGCGTTGTTAAATCATTGCTTTTAGGTCAATAGACAAGTTTCAAAAAGACACGTTAAAATAAAATATAAATTTATAAAATATGGACAAACATTTTAGTGTAAAAAAGATAAAATCTGTACTAATTTCTACTTAATTGAATACTGAATTAATGTTTGTAATTTTAAAACTGATAATATCCTTTCTATTATCTTATATTGTAAACTAGCATAATTTAATTAAATTCGGTCCTATTATTTAGGAAGGAATATGGAACAAACATTTATGGCGAAGAATTTTATTGATATAAAGATTTAAGTATCTGCATAGTATTGATTTTACGGTCTGGAGCAGGCATGTGCCATCAGTTTGAAATTATTCTAGTTTTCACTTCCAAAGAATTTCCAAGATCCCAAGATTTCTATGTACAATTTGTCATAGGATTTTGGAATCAAATTATGATATAATCGACTTTGTTGCTTCTCTAAAACGTACGGATATGCATTATTTAATTCTTTTCTTTATTTTTGACTATATCTTTAATAAAACGAATTAATTCAGCAATTATATGACATCTTTTATACGCCAACAATCATTTCATTTGGAAATTTTATTAATCATCAAAAAATTATTGTATATTTTGATAAATCAATGCAATTTATTCAATGATACAAAATCATAAAATCACGAAGGATATTGTTCACTTTCCTTTCTACTGAAGAAAATGAGTAAATGCATTTTACTGTCTATCACTATTACATAAACCAATATTTTTTTCAATGGTGTTGTTGTTAATCGACAATAAATAATTAAAATAAAAAAATCCCAATGACTTTAATAATGTGTAATATTTTAATTTTACTTTCAGCTGAATAAACGAGTAGACGGATTTGTGAACATTTATGATATGGATGGCTTGACATTCGGAACAGCGACATACAAGAAAGGTAAGAATTAAGTTTTGCATTACAAACTTATTATGTTAAAGGATTTAATATTGATTTGTTTAGTTTAGTTATATCTACTAATTAGTTATATTAAAACAACAGTAAGGCTAATTTGGCACGGACTTTGTAATTTTGAACCGCTGTCAGATAACGAGAATGGCACTTGAGCCGACACCTTCTTTCTACATCACACCGCACCAGCGGGTGGGCGTTTGGCCCGGCTGTATTCAATGTGCAAAAGGCCTACTTACACGACGGTTCTTCGGTGAAATCAGGTTTCCAATTTGAAACCCCCCAGCTCCGAAGACGAAACATTATGACGAGGTCACTGCGACCTGCAAAACTAATTTGAAAGTTAGATAAGAAAAGCTGTATAAACTAAGATTTCAGTATTAACACTATCATACTGTTCTCTTTACTACTTTATTTTTAATACTCTTATCTTCAGTGAATAAAAATTCTTATAAAATGAAAGCATTGAAATTTTGGGATTACAAAATCTTTTTTTCAAAAATACATTTTAATAAAGATAAGAGGCCATCAAAAATTAATTTGGAAATTACATAAGAAAAACTGTATAATCTAAGATTTCAGCATAAATACTATCAGACTGTTATCTTTACTACGTTATTTTTTAATACTCTTATCTTTAGTAAATAAAAATTACTATAAAATGATAGAACTGATGTTTTGGGAATAGCAAATCTTTCTTTCAAAATATCATTTAATAAAGATCAGAGATCTTCAAAAATTAATTTAGAGATTAGATAAGAAAAGGTGTAAGCTAAGATTTCTGTATTAATACCATCATACTGTTATCTTTACTATTTATCTTTAATACTCTTATTTTTAGTACACAAAATTTTCAATAAACTGAAAACGTTGAAGTTTTGAGATTGAAAAATCTTTCAAAATACCTTTTAATAACGATTTTAATATTAGTTGATTGTAACCATGACATATTACAAATATTCTTTTAATTTCATGAATATTTTTTTATCTTTGAAACAATTTATCACCCACAAATACCATGCACATTTCAAGATCTTAGCTAGGTAAAAAAATTGAATTGAGATCTAATTTGTATTTCAAAATGCTATGTCTTGATGATCCTGTTGAGCATTTATAAATAAATACA
>JAOUZG010049527.1:740349-765353 GCA_026289955.1 Argiope argentata | reverse complement strand
TTCACAATACACGGTTTCTCTATTCTTAATAGTAATATTAATTTAAAACAAATTAATTAATTTGAATTATTAATTTGAAAACAAAATATTGTATAAATATATCAGGTTTCATTTTCCTTTAATTTCATTACAGCTAGGAATAAAAAACAGATTTTAAGTAGAAAATAATAATAATGCTATTTAATTTATTATTTCACTATCTACATAACATTGTTAGTAATTTCAATGAAAAATTCCTCTCAGTAATAACATATAATTTGCTCATACATTTAAATTTTTTGATAAGTTTTAAAATATTCATCCGATGATGATTCTAATAATACATTTCTTCCATGAGAAGTACAACGGATTTATTTTGTTTTACTTTACAGTTTTATTTAAATTAGCCATTTTCAATTTACAAAGATGGAATCTTGAAAACATTTCTTTTACATACTTTTATTTAACATATTTTAAATACTATGAAAAATACAATTTATATATTTAAATTATATTCTTTTTTGAATTAAAGCATTGAAATTTTGTACATTTTGGTTTTTTTAAGTAAAAAAAAATTATTCTTATATTTTTAGTATTGAAGATTTATTTAATCGAAATATAACTCGTTATTTCGAATGTTTGTGAAATTCAGACTAAATTTGATGGAAAAAACACTTATTTCCACGATTGCATCATTTATTAATGAATTCTGAACAAAATGATTTGAAAATGGAAATAATTAAAATAAAAATTTGTTTCAGTGCATTAATAATTAAAATAGATTTTATTTTGTTACGGTAAAAATAATTCAAAATGGTAAAATAACAATAAACCAAAAATAGATTTTTTTAGTTCTATTGAAAGTATTTGAGCTAAATCTAACATAGCTAAGATACATACAAATATTTCTCATAAAAACATTGTGGTATTATTTCTTAAAACACAGCCAATTTTTTAAAATAAATTATAATTATTTATTTATCTAGGAATTGAAACTGTGATAAACATTCTTAAATTGCAACAAGATAACTATCCAGAGCGTATGAAAGCATTTTATATCATAAATGGTAAGCATTAAATATATTTATTACTTTTTATGTGATTTTTATAGCTAATTAAATGCTATTTCTTATTCAAATCAAAGAAATTATTTGTGTTTCAGATAAATATATGAAACATTTATTTTCTTTCCAGCTTCTGCACTTTTTACGATGCCATTTAACATAATAAAATCCTTTCTTAACCCAAGAATGTTAAGCAAATTCCACGTCTATGGAACAGGTAATAATCGTTTTGGTCCTCTTTTTCCCTGCCTTTTATTTGAAATGATATCCTTCTCTCACATTTTTCAAATTTCAAAAACAAAAAAGAAATTTTTTAATTCATTCTTCTTTCAAAAAAGGACACTGCAACTTGGTATAAGCAGTATATACATTATTAATGGTATTTAAAATTATTGGTAAACAGAATTTCGAATGAAGATTATAAATATTTTGAACATTTATTTTTCATAGACAAAAGAATACTTGGTTATCTTACTAATACTAATATAGTTATAATATACTAATATAGAGTAATACTAATATAGTTATTAACTGCTACCCAAAAGAACTAATTTTAACTGAAACCAATAATAATCAACTGAAAGCCAGCTATTTGAATTTAAATATAGAAATTTCAAATGGAAAAACTTTAATAGATATTTATGACAAAAGAGATGATTTTAAGTTTAAAATAATTAAACCTAACAATTACCATTCTAATTTAAATTCTAAAATTTTCAAAAATTTATTATTTTCACAATTTAACAGGATTAAAAAATTTGCAATAGCAAAATTTTTTACATTTTAGAGACTAATAATCTTATGAAAAGCTTAGCCATTAACGATTTTCCCCAGAACTATTGCAACTTACAATCTTTAATTAGAGAAGGTTTAATTAATTTTCAAAACTAAAACAAAAAATCCAATTTATTCCCTTTGGATCTAAACCGTAACTTAATAGATGGCGCTGCATGTACTTATTAGACGCTGAACAACATGCTGAACAAGCATATTGTTTTAAAAGCGGCGAAATTTATGTTGGTTCAGCGAGGTGAATTTCATCTGATGGGTTTTGACAAACTTCAGACCTTTTGGAGTCCTATGTATTTAGATTTTTAAGGACTGCGATTTGATTGGGTTTGAGCATTCCTCATTAATTCTAATTAGATTCTAAAAACCTTTTTGTAAAATTATTTTGCTTTTTTTGTGTGTGTTTTTAATACGGGTAAACTTTGTTTTGTTTCTATTTTGTTTTGTTATCTTTAATTTAAACATTTTGTGTCTCAAATTATTTTAATGTTTTTGTATTTCTATGGTACTGATTATCTCTAAGACCTCATTTTCCTAGGTTTTTCCATTTCTCTCTAATTCTATTTAGATTATGAAAAAAAATTTGTGAGTTTCGGTTTTGTTTTTGTTTTGTTTGTTGTAAACTTTTTCTCTAATCTTTCTACTTTAAAGTTGTTCTTTTATTTTTGTGATGCAAATTAATTTCTAAAACCTCTTTTTCTTGGGATTTTCTGGTCACGAGAGATCGATATTTTGACAAATTTTCAGACCTCTCACAGAAAAATTCCTGGTTTGAATCCCTGCACGAGGGTGACCCTTGATAAAGTCTTCAGACCGGATTCATTGCATTTCCTCCTCCCCCTTTCGATTTCCTTAAACCTTTTTTATAATTTATCTTATTTACTGTAATGAAATAAGAATATATTTTTTTAATATTTAAAAATATGGATTTTTTTCGTATATACAAGTATACAAGTACTTTGGACTTTGCTTGAAATACAACTATAACTAGTATAATTTTATTGTTTGATATAATATAAACTTGTTTGTAAACTATTTTAAACACTGAATACATTAATAATATAAAATAATTAGATTCAACCCAATGAATGTCATTAACTCTTGTGTCGGCATCTTGGCATAAAGGCGTCTTTCCTGTGGTCTGGACGTGTCGGTTCGAACATGATTATTCTTCCTCTGTGTTCTATCTTTGAGATGTGCGAATGTGTGTCCACCCTGTAAAAAGAAGTTGTTCAAGTGAATGTGACGCAAGAAGTAGCTTAAGTTGTACTCTTACCTTTAGTGTGCACTACTGAAAAAATAAAAGACGCTCACTCGGCTTGAATCGATGACAGATCTGTCAGCGGAGTTGTAAAGAGCCACAAGTAACAACAACTATTGTATCTGAGTTTAAAAATAAGTATTTAAACACCCGTGGTATCCATGATCTTGCCGGGAACCTCAATTTTTATACTGGATGGAGAAAAATAAAGCATTTATGAATGTATAGCTAGGAATTTTTGACCCCCTTCAATTAATCATTCATCCCAATTTCCAGGGGGCAGGGGGTTCTAATTAGAGAGAAGATCATAAATTTGAAAAATTAGTTTATATAATTGCTTTGAATCTTTTAACGTCTGATATTTAATGATTAGGTCTTCGAACTGAAGATGCCAAAATAGCAAGGTAAAAAAATGTTTAATTGATCGGGATAATCTGATTTCCTGGTTGGTTCGCCTCCCATAGGTTGAGAGTTCGAAACTCACCATCCAAAGAATGTGCGTTGTATCCCTTGGATTATGAGTTCGAAACCCTGCCAGCCGAAGACTCTCCGTTTCTGTCACGGCTGGCACACGTATAAATATGTTGCAAAGTTCTCTAAATCGAGATTAATACTGCTGGGAGTTCTGGTTTAGAGGTGATCATTCTTTGAATCAGGTCTAAATGACTATCTGTGAATGAAATACATGTTATGAATTTTGTGTAAATTAGATGTAAATATTGTAAATATTTCTAAATCGTTGTTTCATATATATCGTAAATATTTCTAAATAGTTTATTTCTATAAAATTAATTGAGTTCGTAAAGCGAGTTACGTTTGCATCGCTTAAAGAGACCGTCTCCTCTCTCATTGCCGTGTGGATCTATAGCTTTTCTGTTATTTGAATTTAGCGGATGAAGCAGAGTTAATTCGCTGTGAATTTTTTAAGTAGAGAATATTTAATATGCATTTTCATAGACAATAAAGTCTGCATCTTCTTAGCGCTCTTGTGTGAGAATTATTATTATTTGTAACATACATGAATGAAGCCTACCCCATAAAAAAGAGTTGTGACGTGTGAGTAGCTAAGTCATACTCTTGGCCCTAGTTTACACTACTGAAAAAAAACAGACGCTCATTCGGCTTAAATCGCTGAAAGATTGTTGCCAGCGAGCTTGAAAATTGCCATAAGTCACAGCAACATTCCCTCGGTCTGGAATAATTACAATAATTTTGTAATTAAAAAGCATTTTATATATTTTGGTAGTAATTTTTTATCACAATAATAATTAATAATTAATTAAAATAACAACAAATCCCTTCTCCATTATGGGAAAAAATTGTATAAAAAAACAAAAAAAAATCCTACATTTTTTAATGTTTGGACTTGTTGTCAAGGGCAATAAGTACTAAAGTGCCTTTAGCTATCATGTTTATTCAGAAATATCAGATGAAAGGAATTTAGTTTCCTTCAATTTACGCAGTTTAAAAAGTAAATGCATCATCCATTTTTTTATCATGTCAGAACATGATGTTGTTTTTGGGATAAGGTTTTCGGCGTCAACAAAAATCCGTAGACGAAAAACAAAAATTTTATTATCTTGCGAATATCTCAAAAATTCCGTTTTTAATAACGTTTTATCAATGCATTTACAAAAGCTCTGATTTTTAAAATATAAGTTAATGCCTACAGCAAATAAAACCTAGAAATATGTCATTTTGAGAGCGTAATTATATGAAATGAAACAAATAGGAAATGCGATATTTTCTAAGCAATAAATGCGAGACAGTGTTTTTGGATCATTTGCAATACTAAAGTGACTCATTAAATGAAACAATTAAAATGAATAAAAACATAATTTAACTTGCACGAGCACGTGGGGCTTGTCCGTTCAAAAAATTAGGTTCTGACATAATACATTGAAATATGCATAGCAGATTTCATTTTAATATTGATTATAAACCGTTGTAATTGTTAAATAACGTATTGTTAAATAAGGCAAAACTTTGTTAAATAACGTGTCACAGCTGATTTTTAAAAGATTTTTTATTTCGTGTTCTTCAAAAGAAGGACAATTAGCAATCTTAGAATAATTGCTTTTGCAAATTTTGTTAAGATGAACTAATATTTACAGCTAAGACTAAATTGTTTGTTTTCTATCTTTTCCCAATTTTAAAAAATGAGCGTTTCCTACACAATTTGACACATTTCGTCAGTAACAGTTTGTTGTGTTTCCCACAGATGGTTGGCAGGAAGTTCTCTTGGATATAATAGAAGCTGAAAATTTGCCAAAATTTTTAGGAGGAACCAGGACAGATCCAGATGGAAATCCTCTCTGCAAGACTATCGTAAGAATGATTTTCCCATTACCTAAAAAAATATTTCTTCATGTTTATTTAAATGCAATGTTCTTTACAATGAACATACATTCAACAGCCGTCGTTGAACATCAGTATGTTTACCTGGAAGACTGATATTCTTAACTGTGAAATATCAATTTGGAATCTTTTTTATTTAAAATATTTCCTTCATTTTTATAAAACTGAAAAATATATATTTAATGCAGTAAGTCTTCAACAGATTTCTGTGCTAGAATATTAAAAATATTTTTAATTAAATTGGAAGTGGAAGTTAATATCTAAAGAAAGAAAGCTTTTTTTTTACTTTTAGCACTGATAAAAGCACGAGATTGAATGGTTTGATGAAACAATTGAATTAAATCGTATTTCAATTTCATTGATTATGCATCAAATAAGTTTTTAAAATGATTTATTAAAATTAGAGAAATGAAATTTAAATAATTAAAAAGATAATTTTTTTTTTGAGTTTCAATGCAGTAAAAATATTATTTGTGCGAGGTGACATGTTCTAAAGAAATGACAAAAAAGTCTAATAAATGTGATAAATGTTTTAACATAAAAAAATTGTCAGTGATCACCATATTATTCTAGAGAGATATGATGTTTTATCAGAATTGGGTAAAAACTGTGGATACTTTTAAAAAAGATTTAAAAAAAAAACATCACTTTTAAATACACAAGTACATTAGTAATACATACAAAGAATAATTAGTTTAAATATTACAGAGGAGAAACTGAAATATCTTTATCTAATTTGCATAGCCCATCAAAACTGCGATGCTCTAAAGCTTGATAAACTTTGGAAATATTTGGGTCGGAGACATATAACTATTTTCTGAATTAACGATAAACTACTCAAAAAATTCACTTAGGTAGAGCGTGTATGTCTAGCTCGTATAGCTCGTAAACTCGACATTACTGGAAATTAGAATAACTTAATATATAATATTTTAAATGAAAAACTATATTTTGTTTAAAGTATTATAATATACAAAATCTTTTTATTTATACGACAACACTTTATTGATAACTCTTGGGTCTCAGACACAGTTACTAGTTTTAATATCATCTTCATTTAACTCATTCATTTGATGTAAGTTCTTATTTACACAATTCTCTTCATTATGTACTAATTAAAAATCTAACGATGAATTACTAATGAAAACAATAAAATGAGGAATAACTTACCTGGATGGCATCAAGACGAATGATCGAAATGTGTACTATATAAATGGAAAGTTAACCATAATATGTGAAACATATTACAAGAACATTCCGAGTAAATTAAAACTGCTGATCTTCATCCGTCAGCAAGGGTTATATTTTCAAACTCATGTAACCGTTCATTTATGAATAGTAATATAAGTTTAAAGGGGCTCTTTTTACAAGAGTCGCATTTAAATTCTACATAAATATTCGTTCGTGGTAGCAAAGTCCTCCATGTCGAGAGTAATACCACTGGGGGTACTGGGTCAGATGTGATCGTTCTCTGTTCCAGGTCTAAATTACGATCTGAGACGAATGAATGAATTTGCATGAATGAAGCCCGCCCCCTAAAAAGGGTTGTGACTTGTGAGTAGCTAAGTCGTACTCTTGACCCTAAATGGCGCTACGTCTGAAACAAAGAGACTTATTTCTTAGATAAGTCTCTTTGTGCTGATCTGATCGTATCAGCAGGGGTTTGTCCACTGTAAGTGCCATTAGTCACAACACACAAGACAAATATTTTGCATATTTTATGTTTCCATACTGTACGTAACAAATTATTTTTTATTCTCTGTTGATAATTAGATATCATAATAGTTGTATTATAAAGCATCAATCTTATTATATACAGTTTCAAAATTTATCTATATGTACAGTATTTTAACTCTTGAAATTTTTTTCCTGGAATAAAATTTTTAAATATTTGCTGCAACTGCAAATATTTATTTCTAATTTTTTTTTTTTTTGGATTGTATTAATATGGTAGAATGCATGTATAACAGTAAATTTTTGGATGACAAATTTTATTTTTTAGAATACGAGTGTGGTCTGAAACGTGAATTTACAAAATTTCAATCTACCCTAATTTTTGAAATAAAAGATAACTTGAAGTGGAAAGTTTATTCAAACGCACTTTCTCAAATAAAAATTCCAAATTTGTAAAAACTATTAAGGTTTTTATGCTGTTGTATAAATGAAAGATTATAAATATAAATTATAAGTCAATAATCAACCCTTACTTTTGTTTTTAAATTTCTTGCATATTCTCAATATAATTAGATAAATTATATTGTCACTAATTCGATATCCATAGTAAGTACCCAATGAAATTTGTACAGGTGTCTTAACTTTAGGCTTCAAAACTGACAATTTCAATTTTTTTATTCTATTTACAGTTTCGATATCCGAAAATCTCCTTTTTATTGAAAGCAAAAACTTCGAAAAATTATTAAAATTCGATTTACAATATATTAGATTTTATGTCATTGATTGTCTTAAATCTATAATTATATTTTTATTTACTTCAATTATTGTTCTCATTCTATAATTATTAAGTTATTGTTTTCAGCATCACAGCTACTTAATAAAAAATCAGTATTGTTTATAAATCAATTCAGTGAGATTTATTTCATACTCAAAATTAAATGAAATACAAAATTTTACTGGTATAAAATTCAATATTTAATTATGATAATTTAAATTTGATATTAAATGTTTGAGCAAGATAAAAGTATATTTCCTTACATGTCTTACAACAGCCATGCCAGCTTTCTGGCGCAGAGGTAGCGCGTCTTCCTCGAGTTCTGGGAGTCCCGGGTTCGAGCCCCGGTTCGGGCATGGTTGTTATTCTGTGTGATATCTGTGCGATGTATGAATGTGCCCCCAAGTAAAATGGGGCTGTGCAAGTGAATGTGGTGAATGAGTAGCTAAAGTCGTATTCATGGTCCTAGTTGGCGCTACTTCGAAAACAAAAGACGCTCCTTTTGGCTTAAATCTGCCGCTGTATCAGCGGAGGCTTGTCCAATATGGCAAGTGTCATAAGTAACAACAACACAATAGCCATGTGATGTTCTTGAATTACGATTTGCGATATGTATTAACATTGATTGTACTACTAATAAACACATTATTTGTTATTATTACAGTTGAATCAAGGAGGCAAAATAAGCGAAAAATATTACCTGCACAAGAGCATCAATTCGTTAGAAAAGAGCCCTGGTGCAAAGAAGATCACCCTTCCCCGTGCGTCCTTCAATGAAGTTTCTGTTAAAATCGACGAAGCCGGTTCTATTATTGAATGGGAATTCGAGACCAAAACTCGAGACATCGGTTTTGGACTCTTTTACAAAGATGTGGACGGCGAAGAAGAGAAAATGACTGAACTTGTGGAATTGCAAAGGCTGGAGACGGAAGATTTCTCTGAAGTAGGAATGTACAAATGCGAGAAAAGTGGCGAATGTAAGTATAACAGCATTGTTTGGAAAATACTTTGAATAAATATATTTTCATTTTATTTATTCTTCCAGTGAAACAAAATATTTAGGTTGAAAACTAAGTTAGTTTTTAGCATTGCAATCACTTTGGGAAGAACTTTCATATGTATTATTTGAAAAGAAATACTAAAGAAAGTGTATTCTTTAACAATAGATCGTCGCAGGTAAAGTTTTATATGTATTATAAATATGTTTATATTTAGCATATCAAATAACAGCAATGTTATGGTTTAAACATCTAGATTCAGAAGTATATCATTATATGTATAGCAATACAGGATGTACTTAAAGTCCCAATCTATTTTATAGAAGGGGTTAAAATAAAACAAAATTTCAATGGGATATTGTTGAAGACATAATTTAATGCGCAACTCATACATTTCCCCCTCTGTTTGCCACAAACAGAGTCCATATCAAGCATATCCAGATAGACAGCTCCTGTTACTGTGTGCTCATTGAAGAAGAAAAGGCCATACACTTTTGACTTGCTTAGTCCAAGCCACACATTAACCTTTGGAGAATCTTTTCCCCATGATATGAACTCGTGTGGTTTCTCAGTGTCCCAAATACGATAGTTGTGTCGATTCACCTTTCCACATTTGTGAAAGGTAGCTTCATCACTGAAAGAATATGCTCCATTAAATTTTCGTTTTCAATTTGTTCGCTTAACTCTGAAAATATAGCAACTCTTGTCAGATAATCTTCTGCGTGTAGATCGTGTAAGATGTGAATGTGATAGGCCTTCTTTAAAGTTACTTCAAAATCTTATGAGCATTTGAGAGAGGAATGTGTAGTGTATGTGATGCTTTGCAAATCGACATGAGTGCGTTATCCTCGAAGACTTCACGGACTAACTCAACACTCTGTTGTGGTGTAGAGGGACGTCCAGATCATTCTCCATCATGAAGTGAGCCCGTTCTGTTGAGTAATTCACGAATAGTTCTATCTGTAGGTCCGGTCCTTTTGAATCGTCTTTGAATTCTGTCTCTAATCACATTACACTTATTTCTCCCGATACTGAGTTTTACAACCAGGATACGTTCTTTTATATTAATCATTATTCTACATCTGCAAGATAAAATTTTTCCAGCCATTAAAGCACAAAAATAGACGGGGATTTTATATTCCCATATCTTTTAAGACACAGGGTTTCTTTTATGTAAGTGGTAGAGACAGTGATCACATCCAGTTTATAGTCTCAAAATTTTATCGTGTAGAAACCGGAAACAGCGCCCAAAGAAAACAAGTATGCGAAACATATATATAATAAGCCCATCAACTTTCGTTTTTGTCAGTTTTTATATCAGACTGACTTCTATCTCACTTCATCCGTTCCCTATTCCGACTCCAACTCTCACTAACCTCCTATCTCTTCATCATCCCCAAAATGCTGGTGTTTTCCCCCTCGGATTCGCCTCTTCACATTCCTCCTTCAGTCTGCAATCTCTGTCTCTCTCCCCACACTTAACCCTTTCCCCTCCATGTTCTTGCTTATCTCCACAAAAATGGTTGCTATGTGAGTAAGATGAATTGTCAAAATTGGCGAACCTTGCAAATATATTGAGGAAATTAGAATAACTGTTTAATAATTTGCAGACATGATTTACATTACACATTTGTATATAAAAACCAATGGATGTTAATACCCAATGTGACCAGAATAAGAGTCATTCTGATAGTGAGGTTATAAAAAAACATAAAATACAATGTTACCAAATATCAGTTAGTTTGGAATTCCCACTGGATCGTAACTCTGAAAATACCTCCTACAGAAATACATTATCCTTTATTATGTTGAAAAAGGTAGTATATTCAACAATTATAGATATAACAAATTTTCATCTACAAAGTCAGTGCAAATGCTCTTATTAAAATATTGCTACATAATGTTTTATCTACATATTATTTTTACACCAATATTCTATTTAAATATTTTGAAAATTTAATTATCAAAAGACTGATTGATGCAATCAAATTCTGTTTCAAGTAAGGGGTAGAGCATGGTAGTGAGTTTGTGAAAAATCATTTTCGAGATTCCATATTTATAATAATGACTTATAAATGAAGTATTTAATAATAAGCAGAAATTAAAATTCGAAAAAAAAATTAGTTAACCAATAAAAAGGTTCTTTAAAGATAATTTTTATTGCACAAATTTTTGCTTTTGAGTTCATTCCAAGTGGAGACACATTTTTTGATTTCTAAATATTCTAAAAAGTGAATTATTAGTTTTCTAAATTAGTAGTCATTGTTTTTGATAAGTTTTATTGCAAAGATTTTTTTAATGATATTTTAATGAAATTATCGAAATTACCTAAGTTTGTAACTTAAAAATGGAATATAGTGAAAAACAATCAATGATTCATCAACTTGAAATTTTACTCATTTTAAATAATTTTCAGAGGCCATTTCATCATTTTCTTTATGATTTATAGATTTTAAAGAACAATTTTATAAGTTCCTACTTATTTATTATATTGTAATTACTTAGTTTATTTTATTTCTATTTTATTATACATACTTTTGTTAATTTTCTCTATTTACTTTCTATCTTAGATATCATTCTATTTGATAACTCATACAGCTGGATTAGATCTAAAGAAGTTTATTACCGGATTAATGTTGTGAAGCCTTCTAATCAAGAAACCAGTTTGAAGGACTGAGGGAGATGAAAGAAACCTTTTTGAAAGGTTTTAGTGCTACTCATTTCATATCTAAATATCTGTGATTTTTTTAATTGAGTTTATCGGGTTCCTAGCGCAGCACTCAAAAGGCAGCACCTTTTATTTACTACAAAAAATAATCATAAAAATTACTTTAATCATCTGATCGCATGTAATTATTTGTTACATGTTTGGTCATTATTTTTAACACTATCATGTTAATTAAGGATTTTGATTATTCCAAGTTCTACAGGCAGATCTTTTTCAAGCTTCTTTTAACCTTTGAGTAACAATAATAGAGAAATGAAATGTCAAATATGCTTAAACATTAATATTATTTAAAACACTTAATTTTATTTTAGTGACACTATTTAAATTCAAAATATGAAATTCCGTTTCTGGAAATTTATTAATCTTATGAATGGTTTTAAATCATCATTTTTAAACTAAAATATGATAAACCATTTATTTTAATTATTAACCTCGCCGGTCTTCTTTTAATTGTTGAAATCAAAGAAGCGCATCCAAATGGAAATATAGTGCATGCATTTTATACTTTTCTTGTTTTTTCCATGCAATTAAGATATTTTATAATGTTATACAATGTTTCAAATAATATATATTTTCTAATCATTGCTAAAATATGAAATAAATTTTTTGAAATTAGTTTTGTTATAATCTCAAATCCTCTTCACAAACACCTTAATGAATATACCTTTTAAAATATATATATATTTGCCAAAAAAAATGCCTGAGGTATTCTAAAATAACTACTGTCTTTGTTTAGAAAGTGTTTTAAGAACAATATATTTTGTACTTTTTGTTTTGTAAAATAAAGATAATAAGATAACAAGAATTCAACCAAGTATTTAATTTTATGAAGAAAGACATATGAAAATAATTTCTGGAAAATTAAATTTTTCTTATTATGTATAAATTATCTGTTTTTTTATCGATAAAATAATGTAATCAGCTAAAAATGAATAAAGAAAACAATATAAAATGTTTAATCAAGAAATGTTAAAATAATTTCTTTTAGTTTCAACTTCCATCATTAGAGTATATTTTATTCTTTAAATAACCATTACGTGCTAAAGACACAAATAACTTCCGGAAACCGTTTTCAAGGTCCTTCAAAATCTAATCAGAGAATCTGCTACTACGTTTTTATGATCAAAATGAAAACAAAGCAAGTATTTTCGATGAAATTATCCTTGCAATTACTTTTTCAAGGAAATACATAAAATTAAATTAATATGTTTAATGTCAATAAAATAAAATATATTCAATCCACGCACTTATAAGAAAATTCTTTGCCGTGAAAATACTAATGTAACTACAAAACAACGTATTATAAATTAGTTTTGCTAGAAAATTTTATAAGATTTTAATAGGAAATATGTTGTGAAATCAATATTATTTTAAAAATATTTCAAGAAATTAAACAATATGTAAATACCATTGTTGAAAAATATGTATTCAAAAATGTGTTTATGGATTTTTTTACAAAAAATTCTTTGATCAAATACTTCTTTTATACTGGAAGTTAAAGATTACCAAACTAAAAAGTCAATGGCAAGCATCATATTGATAAATTATCATCATAGAAATAGAAATTTCCTAATTTAATCAACAAATTTATTCAGCTCGAATATAGCTATGAAAATTTTGAATTACATTTTTCAGCATGTTATACATTATTTATAGATAATTGTTAACCGTTAATTTAAAAGAGGCAGCAAATATCAACAAAAAATTATTAGTATTTTCAAAAAGAGATTCTGAAAAAAAAATCCTTATCTAATTATATTATTTATTTAAATATATTTTAATGTCTATATCATTAACGTCTATATCATTAAATAGATTCTAACACAACAGTAATAAAATTCTGTAAAATTATATGAAATTTTAGATAAAGACCTAAATTAATTAAATAGTTCAGTTTACTTTTTGAAAAGAAAAACTGATTAATTCAAAATATATAAAACTGGCAAAAGTAATTCATTTATCCTTTCAATGTTCTGAAAAGATTCAAGATTATTCAATGGGTTATTTCTAAAATTTAAGAAGAGACTTTTGCGTAGGTTTTTTTAACTTTCATTTCTCATTTTTTGAAATTCTCAAAGATATTTAATATTAATTTTATTCCCTTTCCCTTGAAAATAAATAAACAGTCTTGATAAAATTTATCCATAGCTATACAGCAAATATTGTAGAACAAAAATTAATTTGACTGAAATATTTCTACAGGTGTATGAATTTATAAGAAAACGCTGTAATTATCAAGGCTTGAACAAGGATATTAAACAATAATTATTACGGTATATACAGGTTTTTGATCTGAATGTTTGAATAGACTTCCTTTTGTTTATTTAAACATTCAAATGATTTTTTTCTTGAGATATATGACTAAAAACTTATTTTGAACATATGAGAAACAACTTTTATGTTACACAATTTCACTTTTGAATATTATCTCTTTTTTCTGAGTAAAATTTAGTAATCTGCCATGCATAGCTTGCTAAACTCCTTTTACAAGTTATTGTAGGATAAATGTAGTCTTCTATATGAATTAAAGTAAGAAATATTCATTGTATACTCATAATTATTCTTTCAACTGATTATGTCTAGAACATACAATATGCTGGACGCAAAGTCGACAGTATACCTGGTTGCAATTATATAATGAAAAAACTAATAAAAATAAAATTTGTTGTTATTTATGTAACTTGCCATATTGGACAAGCCCCCAGGTGATACAGCAGCAGATGCCGAAAGAAGCGTCTCTTGTTTTTTGAACTAGGGCCAAGAGTACGACTTAGCTACACGCTCACCACATTCGCTTGCATAATTCCTTTTTTACAGGGGGGCACATTCACACATCTCAGAGATAGCACATAGAAGAACAGCCATGACCGAACCGGGACTCCCCGAACACGAGGAAGACGCGCTACCACAAAGTCGGATATAAAAATAAAATTTAAATAGAGTATTGTGATGCCTTTGCATACAAAAATACTTATCGCCTCTTAATTTAAAAGAGGCAACAAATATAAAAATATTTAATACAAAAAATATTCCTAATTATTTAGTAATCTTTTGACTTGCAAAAAGAAAGACATAAAATAATTATTTCTTTCTCTGCAAAATATCCTCGAGCTTGGAATCTCTAAAATTCCCCGTCAGTTTAATGGATATATATTGAAAGATTTATTAGGAAGAAAAAAATTTAAGCTGACAACAGATAAACAAAAAATAACTCTATGATGAATGATGATAAAGAGAGTGTTTGGTTGGGAATATGAGTTGAAGTTTCTGATGAGGTTAATATTTTTTGGAGGAAAGGTTAATTTGGTCAAAGACAAAAATTTATTCAGAGCTTAAGTCTGAAGAGATCAATTATTCATTGTCTTTCAGGATTTCTAATTTTGGTTTCTTACATCTTATTCTCCTTTATGTTGATCTACCAGATTCTTTCGATGTCGTGGGTCTATTTGTTAAGATGAAAAGACGTGGTGAGAGGATAGGTAGTGATATAATGAATAGAATTTTCAATTTCACTGTAACCACAGTGATCTGATCATTTAATCTTAAATCGCTTTTGAAAAAGGAAAAGGACCATAGCCAGTTTTAAAGATGATATCTACCCTCTTCCAAGATAATGGGCTGTCGGAGGCTTTGGAGTTAAACTAATAAATCTTTCAACCAGTTGAGTCATTGTTTCATTATTTTTGCCATTGCTGAAGACTCCATTTATTTAGTAAACTTTAAAGATGGCTTCTCCACTAAGCTGGATACTGAACTGGCATACCTATTTGGCGATTGAATCTTGAAGTCAGAAGAAGTTAATTAATATATAATGGATTGTAGGAGAGGGCTTGCTGGGGAAAATTAGTAAATCGTTTTTAAACTGGATTTGTTCATATTTAATCATTGTGATCAAATTTACTAGCCTATTTACACGCTTCCGTAATAGCCAGCAGTTCTCCCTAGAAGACATAATTCTATTCTTTCAATTTTTTGAGCCAATAATGAATGAGTTGATCGTTTTAGAAGACAAAGACAGATTTTTCCTCAATTTTGGACCCACCTGTAGAAACATCAGTCTTATTATCAGACAGATATTTACTCAAGAGAAATATTCTATATATCTTGCTTAGGATTCTTTGTTGCCTAGATGTTAGAGGACAGGTCCAATCTGATCCATGAACGATGCTTTTCTCTGCAATTGAAAAGTATATATGAATTATTTTTTTCAATCCGTATGTAGATTCAGCTATTCTGCTGAGAATTTTAATTTAAAAGAATCGTCTTCTTTTTGATCCTGAAGAGATGATTGATATATTTCAGCTTACTTTCAATGATAACATGAGATATTTTAAATATTGTTGGCGTTTGATTGTCACGTTATCCTATTGTTGATTCGTTAACAAATTAGCTAATCTATGTATTGCATGATTTTTCTGCAGAAGCTTGAAGGTGGTGTTTATCGGTATAGTTCAATAAGTAAAATGCAAGTATATCAGAATATCTCAAGTGAAGGTGAAGAATGCCAGTTCAATTCTTGTGAAAATCAATAAAATTGTGAAAATTTTTGCTTTAACGTATACGTTTTATCCAAATGATTTATGAAAGCGAGTTAGCAATTGTGGCTTAGTGGTAAGAATTAAGATTTTTTTTAATGTAATTGAAGATATTTTAAGCTTTAGGATGAATTCCTATTTATCTCCTTAAAATCTTTGTCATTAAGTGTTGGTCCTTTCTCCTTAACCTTAAAATTGAGCTACAGAAAATTAGAGAAGGAGAATAAAAAATGCAAGGACATTTTTTTTCTATTTTTCCATTTATTATTGTGATTCTGCTTTATGTATATTTATATTAATATTAACTATAATAATTTAATAAAAAGTAATTAAAATTAAAAAATTTTCTTTATTGACCTAAGTAGGAATCTTTAATTTTTTTGGATTACTTTTATGAATACACATCTAAATGTATACTGTTTATAATATCAAATCTAATTCCAAACTCAATTTTTCAATGCGTGATTGAAATATTGAGTCAAATCGGTTTAAAATCTAAAAATTAAAAATCTAAACTCTTTTTAGAACAAAATAGGTACCCGGCTAATTAGATATTATGGTTTCAGCAGAAAAATTTCTCATGGAACTATATTTCATTTCTCATTTTGACATTGAATGCAACTATCACTTTGATTCGATCTTTTCTGATGCTGTATTTGAAATTCAATCTCTTGAAACTTGTAGATTCTTTACCTTTCTTCCCTTCAGGCTTTTTTTATATTAAGAAAGCACTTCATAAGAGCGTGATCGATGCATAAATTAAATTTATTCAAGCGTAGATATTAATGCAAAGATTTCACCAATTCAACATTAGACAAAAACTCCTTTCTGGTTACATAATGTTTTCCCTTTACTTTTCCCTATTTTCGATTCTTACTAAAACAGGCAATTAAACGTTCATCCTCGTCCAACATCTGAGAAGACAAAAATCCCTATTTTTAACTTTCCAAATAATGATATCTAAAATAATAATGATAAATAAAACAAGGCAAGTTCGGGAAACTAGAGTATAAGTTACAAATCCTACAAACGAATCATGAATATAAAATTGAATTCGTAATTTAGAAAATTTGTTGAAAAAAAGCAAATATAAAGTGATGGTAAACAAAGACACAGGACGACCTTCAACCACCACGTGTTGAACATACTCCCAGGGAGGATAAATGCGAAAAGATTATCTGCTGGGTAATTTAGCTACAGTTTAAACATAATATAAAACTAAATATAGGTTGTCTTGTGAAGTAAAGGATACAGTCTCTGAAAGACACCCTTGCATAAGAAATCAAATTTTCGCTTTGAGAAATAAAGGTAATGGGCTCAGTATAGAATGTTTATCTTATTCCTCGTTTGATTTTGGTAGGTTATACAGCAGATGTTACACAGCAAAGAAACCGTGCAAAGAAAATATTTAAATATATTTAGTTGTAATCACTTTTTACTATTCGGGTTAGAATTGCCATTGATGATCAGACAATGGTATTTTGTATATTCGACATGATCATTAAAAGTAGGGGGAAATGTTCATATATCAAATGATGTTACTGATATTATGGACAAGGATATTTTTGACCTTGACCTTTGCAGAAACTGCAGGTTTAAAAATCTTGTTGTTGCAACTGCTTAATTTCCTTGAATTGAACTCCAGTTCAAACTAAGCCCAAAAGATGATGGAAAGGGGATTGCAGTAGCTTCTGAAAATAAAGGTTCATGTGCATCCGAGGGCAGAAGTCTAACTTCTAGATCATATGAAGATGACACTCACATACTCTTTTGTACTACCCTTTTTATAGGGGGAAGGGATCTTCCACAGATTTCCCAGATAGAATCCAGGGTAAAGAATAAGTGCCCTAATCCAGGACACTCAGATCACAGGAAAAACGATCTACTCCTTGGGCAGGACACCGGTCGTATAAATATCTTATTTTTAATATGTATTTCTGAATTTAAAATGCGTTAATAAAAGCGAGTTCTTAATGAATTTAAAGATATTTTAGAGAGCTGTAATTGTAAGTAATGATATTATTGACATCAAAACAAGCAAAACATTTGAAAAAAATATAATGAGAATAAAAAGCAGTGGAAAGAATTAAAAGTGTACAATTTCATAGCAGTGAAGAAAAAATAACTGCTAGATTATACATATTTTGAATTCTTCATGTTTGAATAATTTTGAAATTTGTGAGTATAAACAGTATGAAAAAGGCAAAATCGGAAGTAAACATTTGTGTTAACTTCTTAGATGAGCCCTACACTTATAAATGCAATCGTTAAAATCTTTGGAAACAATTATTAAAAACTATTACTCTATGTTAATAGATTTTTGCACAATCAGAAATTAAAGAATAAAAAACCAATATGATTTTTAAAAAACCTAGGCAAAATTATTTTCCTCAAAACATGGGTTATATGGAACAAAATGTTTCTTCTAATTAAGTAAGAGAAAATAAAGTAGAAAGATCGTAATAAGAAAGGTCATCTCTCTAATTTTAGAACCAAAACCTATATATTTTATTCATATAATTTGCTACATTAGGCAGTTCTTATAATATTAAGATGAGTGATTAAGAGTATTTTTTTTAAAAAATAGTGAAACTTCTGAATTATGAAACTGGTGATTGCAATGATATATGGGGTTCTCCAGGTTCTAATAATAGTTATTTCAGGACATCCTGAACCTTCTTTGGTAAAATACACTCGGGTGGTAAGTTTATTTGTTACATGTATTTGAATTGCCATTTCGTCATATATTTCAATATTTAAATGAAAAAGCTATAGGTAAAAGTTGCATTTTAAGAAAGTTAAAAAAGGGTTAACATCGTGAGCATAGATGCATTCATTAAGCTTCCAAATATCACGGACAAATTACGTCGAACTTGCCACGGATATTTAATGAAATACATAATAACAAAAGAAATGCAATGAGTTATAACGGGGAAATCAATTATTTAAGAAAAGAGTGAAAGCAACAGGTTACGTTCATGCACCGTAAAATAAATATAGATGATCAATACTCACGCACATTCGAGATGAGCATATTCACGCACAAACAGGAGTTCCTCGATTTCTAAGGTCATTTTATTTCTTCAACTTTTGATTACTTTCACAATTAAACATGTCAAGAATATATTGTCATTTATTTGCAAACAAATCAATTTTTATTTAAGAAGGAAGTTGTGAAACATTAGGTGAAATAGTTAACTTTTAAAGTTGATTGGGCAAACTATGAGCAAATCTGCAGTAGTCCCAATCCTTTTATATTTTAAGAGTCCAAAGGTTGAACTACAACTACTAATAAATGCTAAACTGGTAGAGATCTGCTTGCGAGAAAAAGTAAATATATAAACACATGGTTTCTTAGGAATGGAGAAAAAGAAGAAAAACTAGCACAAATGATTAAATGAGTTTCAACCAGTTTGTTATACTATTGCTAATCTAAATATCTAATTTACATCATCTATCATTTAAACATCTAATTTACTTGATTTTGTTAACAAAACTAAAAAAAATTAAAAAATGGCAAGAAAAATGATATTTATGAATAATTCACAATTAATTTCGTGGGAACACCGTATAAATAAAATGTTCTTTTAAAATGCTACTTTCTTTGGAAAGAGTGTGTTGTTGTTTCTTATGGTACTTGCCGAGGACAAGCTCGCTAGTTAGTAAACGATTTAAGCCTAATCAGCATCTCTTGCAGCAGCTCCAACTAGGGCCAAGAGTGCGAATTTTGCTACTCACTCATCACATTCGCTTGCACAGCCCCTTATTACATTGGGGTGGGGGCACATTCACGCACCTAACAGATAATATACAAAAGAACGACAATGCCCTGTCCGGGACTCGAACACGGGAGGCCTAGACCACGCGGTTCTCTATGCAAGGACACCAGTTCAAAAGAGTTTTCTTGTTAGAAAAGACGATATTTTTTGAATGCATTTAATTGAGAATAGCACTTTTATAGATTTTAAAGTAAATAGATATTTTTGTCACTTGAAGGCGAGAGAGCATAAAAAGGAAATACTTGACAAGTAAAGCATCAATTGCACTGTGTTGACGACGAAAAATGCTCAGAAAACTTAATTTAACTAAGTTTGATCGAGGAATAAAATCGGAAATAGTATCAACAAAATGGATGTATCTTTACATTGTTCGAGAGTAATAATTATTACTGTTTACAAAGAGTGTATTACCAAACAAAAAAAATGGCAATTACAATGGTAAACCATCAAGCTTACAGTTGTCAGAGGTTATTGAATTCTGGATCAGAATAGAGACTTGCCAGATTTATCTAATCAAACAGCAGGGGTAGTTTGTTGATTGGCGAGGTATCAACAGATAACATACAAAAGAACAACAATGCGATATCTCTTAACTAACTATTTGAAGCACATCACAACTTATAGACGATGGAAGCCAATGATCTGATCTTAAGCATTTATTATCTATATTGAGCAAGAGCAGACATCTCTGATTCTCAAAGGTGCATAAATATGGGACAGTAGATGACTGAAAAAGGTTGATGTGATCGGGTGAATCACATTTTCAACTATACCATACAGGCCGAAGTGTGAAAATACAGAGAAAGCAGCACGAAAGCAAGATCTCAATTACATTTCCAAAACTTTTCAAGATTGTAGAGAAAATATTATGGTTTCCTTGTATTTCCTTGTATTGTAACATTTTCCTTGCATTGTTTAAGTCCTTTGGTTATAGTGAAACAATATTTAAATGCTTAGGGTATTTGCAATGGCAAACCAAGGGCAAACCCTTCGGGAATGGATTCTTCCAGATAGGCAATGTTCTCCGTCATAAAATTCGTATAGTCCAAAGGGTGTTTAAAAGGTATGGCAAAGACTCTATTTGGCTTAGTTGACTTGCACAATCAACAAATCTTAATCCATTTGAAAATTTATGAGATGAGAAATTAAATATTCGCAAGATAACTTTTGTGAAAGATGAGAAAAAACTAACTTTATTCATCATGAATGTACACAAAAAAGGAAAATAGGTCACAAGGAATGACTGAACTCTGCAACAGTATTGGCGGCAATTAAAGGCACCAACTTGTCACAGCATACCCTTTCCATGGAGGCTATTCCTGTCGTCAATGAAGGTGACCCCACATTATTTGCGTATCCAACAAGACGGTGAGAGCCAGTCACCATATAGGAAGCTCCTCATCCCCATGTCTGAGGTTATTTATTGCTGGGATTCAAAAAGGTTATATTCATGTTAAAGTTATAATTTCTTTACTAATATTCGTCAATCCAAGAAAGATGATTCTCCAGCACCAATTCGCGGGTTTACGTCAAGTTCCATAATTTTATGAAGGAGGTTAAGATCTTTACTGGAGAAATATAACCACTCCTCCTTGTTTCAAACTAAAACACAACGTGAAAACAATAATAAAAGCATTAATTTGCTTAATAGTTTGAAGTAGTTTATTTTTATACTGGAAGATTTCAAAGACATTAGCTTTAAAATGTGTGTGAAAATACAAAGCTACAAATCAGTTTTTCTGTTGTCATAATTCAAGCGTGTTCTCCTTTTCTATTACCCATCTCGTAAATAGAAATGTTCCAAATAAAAACAAATTGAATTTGGATAGTGAACTAATTATTATTGAAGTTTAAACTATTACTATATTCATGAAGGAATTGAGTTTTAATTGTGTAGAAATACTTAACTAAACAAAATTGGAAATTAATATACTAATCATGTTAAATAACGATAGGAAGAATAATGTTGTAATAATATACTCGTTACGTAAATTCCAATTGTCAACAAGATAAATTTACGAAACTAGATTTAAGATAAGTATTTTTATTGTTCCATTGTGAACACCAAAACAAAATTATTCGACGTGTTTAGCATCATAAACGTTTATAATAACATCAATATTGATAATCTCTTATATAAGAGTTAAATTCCTATAGAGTTCTGTTTCCAATAAGATAGATTCAAATATCTATTTGATATGCGAATGATTGTTTTAAATCATTTTATTTTAAATTAATGTATTTTAAATTGCTGAGTAGAATCTTCTCTATCATGTTTGACTTTCAAAATCAAGCTCATTTTTTTTTAAAAAAGTTATAGAATCCCATTAGCGTGATAATAAAAACCATTTTCATCTTGCAAAAATAAAATTTGCATTGGGAAATCCCATTTAACAGCAATTATGTGCAAAGGATGGACCTCATTATTTGCATATATTTGAATTATCAGCGTTAGTTTTTCAATATTAAATACAAGACAAATAACTTTGTTTACTTATTTGCATAATAGATAATAAATTGCGTCAATCGTTTATTTTAAAAATCAAGATTTTATAAATACGAGTAGGAAAACAAGTTTAGATCAAAGATTTCACACAAATTGGGCGCTTTAATCGCAATAATAAGGCCTTATTTATAGTGATTGCATAAATCAGAAAAAAATCTATGTTTCTTCCTGTTATGAATATTACAGGTTTTATTTATATATTGCATTGCGTGTAGAAAATGTTAGAACTATGGTAAAATTGAAAGATTCTGTGCCAAGGACGTGCAATAATGTAATACTTTTGTTTTTGAAACATTCTCCCATTAATGATATTTTTACATTCAAACATTATAGGCTTAACCAGTTTCTTTGTTTGCTGATACTAAAAGTCAGGTAATGTAAGCGTGATTATCACCAACTATAATATTCAAATTATTTTCCTCTGCTCAGTTCAATTTCTACCTTTTGCTATGCTTTTCATGAATCACAGTCTTCGCATGTAATCGAAATAATTCATGGGGAAATTGTTTTTCTACGCTCAGTTCAATTCGCTATTAAATTATAAAGCGTTGACAATAAAGGCCACCACTTTATAATTTTATTACTTTCCTCGCCAGGAAAAAAGTAACTTCACTTTGTTTCTAGTTCAGTTTATTTATATTAAAGTCCTATTTCAAAGTAACGTCAGGTCATTTTAAAATGGACCTCGAAAATGTGAGCTGCAGTTAGATGACGAGAACGACACAAGAGTTGGCATGCTTCTCTCTCTCCACTTCTGTATCGGTATCAACGGGAGGACGTTTGGCCCCAACTGATTTAACATGACCCAGACCCGCTTGCACAAGGGTTCGTTATTGAAACTGTATCTGTAACCCTCCAGTTTCGAAACCAAGATTTTCCCACCACGTCACTGTGGTTCTCTTTTTCAACTCTAATTACTGTTCTTATATTAAAATTTAGCCGATGATCTTCCTTTATAATAGTAAAGAATTTCATTTGAAATTTCAACAAATTATTTATATACAGAGACTTAAATAATATGTTATTAACCTGTTAGCCGGGTAATTGCCTTATATTCAATTAATTTTGCTTTGGAATATTTTGTCATATTCAGATAACAGGTTAATGCTGGAAACATAAATTGATGGAAACACCTCATTCTTTTATTCATCGTATAACATATCCAAACAGAAGAGTCTTCGTTCATGAGCTAGAAGTCAGACTTCTGCCCTCGGGTGATCAGGGGTCCATACTCTCAGATGCTACTGCACCCCTCTTCCCGTGGTAAAAAGTGGACACGACATCATCACCATCATCAGAATCTTCTTTCAGTCGGATATAAATTTCAAAGGAGAATTTCTTCTTATTTTATTGTTTTCGATGATGATGTAGGATTGTCTACATCATCAACAGACGTTAAAAAACAGACCATTTACCATCTTGTGAAATTAGAAGCTACTTAATAAAATAAATAAGTATAAGATTGAAAAGTAATGAAAATAGAAGAGAGATAAAAGTATAAATTAAATTATTATAAAGTATAAAAAAGAATTAAAGTATAAGTATTTAAAATAAAAGTATATTATAAAAATATTACTTTCACCTCATTAAACTGCCATAAGAGTACGTATACAGAATGTGTGAATCTGTGCTGTGTTAATAAGATAAAAAATCCAATATCAGGCCAGTGTTTCTTCTAAATTCCAAGTAAAATAAAGCAAAAAAATGAATCAGTCAGACTTATTTTTTGTGAATGTAGGAATTTTTATATAGCTTTTAATTTGAACTTTTATTGACGTGATGGAAAAACGTTGATAAACGTCAGTTTATCTTATGCATGCGTGATGGGTTACTACAAGAAAGCATTACTTTATAAAGCATATCACTGACTCTTCAACCGGTTCGAAAACACACGGATAAATAATACAAAATGACCAAACAGCTACAACAGCAACACTGGCAGGAACTGTGGTTCAGCCCTAAGGATCATCACTGGTCACGGTACAGCCCTTCCCTAAGGATGTACGCCCCGTCATCAATGGGAGGATCCAGCCCTTCTTCACCCCTTTTCGTGTACCCTTCAGGGTGGCGGAAATCAAGCACCATGCTGGAAACTTCTCATCTCTATTTCAAGATACCCTTAGGGGAGGGGGGGCACATTACTTTGTAAAATCCTACTGTTTATTGGATTTTAAATTTTGAAGAAATAAACAATTTTGATTTTAAAAAAATAATTTTGGAGAAAATAATTACCTGCACCATCATGTTCTATGTTCATGAAATAAACCAATATTTGTCAGCGCATTATCATCAGGTTAAAAACGAACAAATCATTACAAGATTTCTCTTGCTGTAAATTTTCAAACTTATTATCCTCTTTCTTATTGTAACAATTATAAAGGGTTCTAAAAATAGCTAAACTTAAATTTTAAAAAATTGCTTGTTCAATCAGAGTTTTTTTGCCATAAGCAGATTCAAAGAAGGCCTATGAAGTTTAGTTTGAAACTATCGATATTTAGTGAATGTGTGGCAGCAAAATTTGGAAAGCTAAATTATATATATATATATATATATATATA
>JAOUZG010049527.1:709188-739949 GCA_026289955.1 Argiope argentata | reverse complement strand
TATATATCATTTTCCTACTGGAAAACGCAAGAGCACACCATTCATGCTTTGTCATCTCTAAGACTGAATCTAAATTAATGCAATATTAAATTGTAGTAATGAATTAATTGATATTATAAAAGCAAAAATGATTATAAAAATGAATTCATTTTTTTTATTTCATAAAAAGCATATATTTGAGAAAAAAACACCTTCTTAATAAATTTAAGATTACCATAGTAGCGTAATCTGTTTCATGAAATTTGAAATCTGTTTGCGAAAACATTTTCATTGCCACTCTAAAACTAAATTTCGTTAATGCTACTTTTTATTAAAAATCTCATTTCACAAATTATGAAATATTGTATTTATGTGTAACTGTAGAATCCTGAAACGACAAAATCCAAATAAAAAAGAAGCGAGCTACCTTTATAATTGAATTGAATTAAACACAAACACTATGTATAATAATTATAACAGAACAAAATTATTCAAAAGTAAAAAAAAAATGAATTTATTCTTAGCCGAAAGGAAAAGCATGCTTATTTCAAAAAACTGCTTAAGAACTTAATATTTTGTATGTTTAAAGTATGTATTGTATTTTTTAAAACCTGAATTAAGAGCTGTTGTTGTTACTTATGGCACGGACAAGCCCTCCGCTGATACAGCAACAGATTTTAAGCCGAAAGGAGCGTCTCTTGTTTTTTGAAGTAGCGTCAGCTAGGGCCAAGAGAACGACTTCAGCAACACACTCATAACATTCGCTTGAACAGCTCCTTTTTACAGGGGGCACAGTCACACATCTCACAGATAGCACACAGAAGAACAACCTTGGCCAAACCGGACATGAAGGCGGGACAGCAAGAACACGAGGAAGAAGCGCTACCTCTGTTCCAGAAATCCGGCAAGAATTGAACTGTTTGCAGCGTGCTACTGGATGGCTTTGTCAGCTAATGTGGCTCTGCAGACATTTTGGGCTGTTTTCTAGCTCTGTTAATGGACTCCCTCTAAGGCTCTGACAATCTTGATGAAGAGTCACATTAGAAAAGTCTCATTCTGCAATGATCTTTCCCACACTAGGCAAGTAACATCTGGAGATAATTTTTGTTATATTATTTCAGATGCACAATGTCCTGCAGTGAATGAATCGTTTTGTTGCTGTAGCGCTCGCTCCAGATCTTGATAAGGAATCACTAATTAAGCCTCTTCGGAGTCTGTTTGTAGTGAGTAAGGATACTAAATTCTTTGATTCACGAAATATCCATTGATAGTCCAACTTATATAATTTTCTTTTTATATCACTTTGAAAACAATCTATAATCTTCCTTACATTATTACCTTTCCTTTAGTCATTTGCGGATGTCTTTAAATTTCCGGGATGGTAAATTTATGCAAACTGCATTTAAATCGTAAACAAAGTTATTATTTTAATAAGTTGATCTAGAAAGACGATTTGCAATTACATTCGTTTATCCTGGATTGTATATAGTTTTTGGGTAATAAGATTGAATTTTATCAGCCCACCCAACCAAGCGACCAGAGGTTGATTTAATACTCATAAGCCACTTCAGGAAGCAATGGCCAAATGCAATTACCGTTTTTGTATATTTATATAGGTGCGGAATTTCTTTTAGTTTAGCTTAGCAATAGATCCGCATAATCAATCACCCATTCTTCTGAGTCTTGTCCTTGGACGAGAAATGCTTCTACAATGTAATTGCGGCATCTATTCTGATAATAAGTTCTATTCAGTAACTTGAGATAGCATAAGTTTCAAATTAAATCATCTTTCTTGAAATACTTTCTTTTCTGTTTCATCCTATATCTACAACTTTTTTGTTGTATCAATAAATAGCCTAGTAACTTCTGAAAAATGAGAGACATATTTTCGGAAGCAATATCAAGTTTATAAAAAAAGGCTACACTTCTTTAACGCGTGTTGATCTAGAAATTCTCTATATAGAAAATATTTTGTCTTAAGAAAAATAACATTTTCTTCTGTTATGATTCAGTTCAAAGATAGAAAATAATTCGAATATTTTTCTTAACTGTAATATATATTAATCCTGAGTTTCTATATTACTATGATATTCTCAAGAAATGACAATATGAACCTATATTTTTAAACTTGTAGGTTGAAAGGTTGCTCTGGCTTTAAGCAAATTAAATGGCATTCGCAAGAACTTTAAAGCACAAAATAGAAAAATATAATCAAGCTTCTCTTGATATGCCTCTTTAACTTTAACTTGAAGATAACCCAATCTTAAATCAATCGCACACATGTACTTACCACGGGGATTTAACTTCAGTTAACAAATCTTAATTTCTGCGTAGTTCGAATAACTGCAGAGTTTAACTTTATATAATCCACACACAGTCTGATTGAAAAATTAGGTTTATTAATAGACAAAATAGGACTGACATAAGAAGATTCATTTCTTCGAAAATATCCACACTATTCATCTAATCTATTTCATTTTTCAACAATCTTTTTCTTTGCAAGGTTTGTTCTATATGTCGTTACGGCATTAGGCCTATTTCCATTTGGGATACAATGTTCAATATAAGGAGAGGAGTATCCTCTGGACCGAAGATTTGTTCCTTACTCTTCTAACAAAGATTTTAATTGATTCTGTTGTCCCTGCATCAAGTATTTGCATTTAGTGACTCAACTTCACGGAAACGAATGCTTCTGGTTTTACAATAGGTATGTCAGAAAATACGTTGTTTCTGGAAATGTTATTTTCTGAAATGCTATCACTTTTGAAATCATTTTACTTTATTTTGGTTCATTGTAAAAAGAGTATTACTTCAATAATATATTTGCTCTAAAATGTCAAATGCTCCTCTGGATATTCTGAGATCTACTATTCCAAGAGATTTTAGAAAATCAATGTAACGTAATATCTATTACCTTTAGCTTCAGGCAATGCCATAAGTTTCATTCGAACTACATTCTCTTCTGCAATAAGAATTATTATGGTAGTCAAATTCAAGTAAATATCTTACTTTGCAGTTAGCTAGTACATTTGTAATATCATTTTTATTAAATCTAAATCTTTGATCTTTCAACCTTTTATAGAAACTTTCTCCAGCAATGCAATTTTCGTTTCTGTATTAGAACACAAAACAGCTCATTTTTTAAAAACAGTTTTAAAAATGGATCTAAATAGTTTATCTAGGGTTTATTCTGTAGAATTTAAACATTTTAATGTCTTCTTTTAATTAATTACACTGTGGGTATATCGGCTAGATGAAATATGGATATCCGCAATCATATTGATAAATAAATAATTTTCTTTCTTGGCTGGAATTAGTAAATTAGATCTGACAGAAATTGAATTTTTGACCTGATTAAACATTTATAGGATTACAAGGTTTACATTTTCTTTCAGAAATAAATTAAATATATTTTTAAATGTTAAATGGCTTCTTTGCAATTAAAATTCATCTTTCTTCATGCCAAGTCTCACATTTTCATGAAAATCAAGGTTTTATGCGAGCTCAAATAGATTATTTCAGGTGACGAAGCGCCCACAAAATGTGTTCTGATATCGGGAAGTACATTCAATTCTTTAAACCATCCTGCAAAATAATATTTCAATTTGAAAACAAAATCTTTCCATTTTATTTTTTATTAGTGATAAGGCAATCCTTGTACAGCACAAGGCTTACAGAAATAAGAAGAATAAACTATATACATGGATAAAAACAAATAAAAATACGGATAAAAGCGATAAAATCAACCGGAAAAAAAACATGACTAATTAAAATCCGAAACAGTATAGACTTGCTTGTAATTACTGCTATTTTCTGTATTGAGAAAACATTCTAGAAACCTGACAGTGACGAGTTTTAATCGCTTCAAAAGCATATCTTTTACTTTTGAGAACATTTAGAATTCCCTTCATTTACCCAAGCAACTAGTTGACTCAAGTACGACAATAAAGTTTCAATAAAATATGAAATTTAATTAATTTCAAACATATTTACAAACTTCCATTTCACATAAACACTGTCAGATATTCCTATCTCATCTTCTTCTAATACTTTATCGCTTCAAAAGCATATCTTTTGCTTTTGTGAACTCTTTCGAATCTCCTTCATTTAGTCAATTACCTCAGACGATAAAAATTCAATTTAGTATGTAATGCACTTAGTTTCAAATATATTTATAAACTTCAATTGACACATAAACACTGTGATATTTTCCTATCTTATCTTCTTTTGGTTTAAATTTTGAAAGAATACGACTTGAATCAAATTTTGGCTGATCTGCTTCTTGAGTAATAAATATTTCAACCATATTTTTATTAACTTCGAATTTATGTCCCTGTTTCTTTTTTATATTTCAAATGTGCTTTCGTTAGCTTTCACCTTCTCTTTCTCTTTTAACCCTGTCTTCAGCTATTTTTTTTCAATCAAATAAAGTCTTTCCTCTTCATCAATTACAATTCGTTCGTCGATAATATTATTTAAAGTATTCTTTGTAAGTTTTTCATTATAGATATTATAATTATTAATCAAATCTCGTAGTTGTAAGTTATTTGTAACTTGCAATCTAAATTCTAATGCCAGCGTCCTGACATAGGGGTGACTCATCTGGGCCTCCCGGGTTAAGGTATGGTTGTTCTTCTGTATGCTATCTGTGAGTTGTGTGAATATGTACGCCCCTGTAAAAGGGGGCTGTTCAAACGAATGTCATGAGTGAGTAGCAAAAGTCGTACTCTCGGCCCTAGTTATATCTACTACAAAACTAGAGACGCAGATTAGGCTTAAATCGATGACTACCTCAGTGAGCTTGTCCATGTCAAGTGCCTTTGGAAACAATAACAAAATTCTGATGGTAGAATTTTAAGCCCTTTGATTAACATAGGGTTTTTTTAATCAAGGTATCTATTTTTACCCAATAAATTAATCTATGAAAATTTATATAAATTTGAAAAAAAAAGAAATACTTCTAAAAAATTGAGTTAATTACTTTCAATCAAATATTTAAAATATCAAAAAATAGAAAGCTAAGGCAGTTTTACTTATTTAAAAACCTTAAATTTAAAGTTTTATGAAGTTTCTTTAAGAATTGGATATATTTACATTACTTAATATAGATATTCTTAAAATTCACAAAAAAAAATTAAAAAAATATTACTCTTCTAACATCTGTTTAAAAAAACAGTTTTTCTTTTGCTAAACACATTAAGCTTTTGCTTTTCAAATTAGCATGGAAACAGAACAAAGTAACAGTAAATCAAAATAAAAGAGAGAACAATAAAATAGATAGAATGCAAGACACCGTTCATTCTTATGCATTATTCATCAGGATAAAATAAACACTCTTTTGCTCAAGGATGAGTCATGTTAAATAAAACTACAAGAATGAATCATTTAATAAAGAAAGAAAGCCTTCCGAGAGATCCTTTTTATTGAAGGATACTTTTATTTCGAAACAATTTCTCTATTAAGTAAATTATTTAATATTTCTCTACTAGACAACAGGATTTGTTTCCAATTATATATGTTCATTCATTAAGTAAGAACTGAGTACTCTTATAAATAAAATCAAAACAAATTGGTAATAATTTCATCAATTTTTTATTAAAAGTAAATATTTTTGTTTGTTGCTTTTAAAATTACAAATTGTCTATAATTATAGGTGTTATTTTACTTTCTCGCAAATGAAATATTACAGGTTGTCATGAATTAATTTATCAATTGGCAACACTGTTGATATCTAAACTATCAACATATAATCTTACTTAAATGTAGTTTTCATTAACACTTTAATATTTTAACACTTTTATAATTAATGAAACTTTATTGATAAATTACTCTTCTATTTGCAATGGTAACTTAATAATAAATTATGGAAAATACGTTACATTACGAGGTGGCTTTTTATTCATTACTGGGGAAAGTTTTTAATTTTTTGGCGATTTTCTTTCATCAAGCCAGGAAAAGGTGAAGGGAAAGAAAGGCCCAGGTTTCAGAAAAAAGCATTTGGTTTTATTTTTGAATGATTTGAGTTTTTAAAGTCCACCATTCGACTGCTACTTTCTATTACATAACGATGTGTAACCAATTAATTGAAAGTTTAGCAGATGAAAATTTAGCAGATAAATGAAAAAGCAGCAAAATACTAATAAAATAAAAACAAATCTGTAACTGTATCTTCAAATTTTATTAACAACATTAAAAATCGACTTCTGTTTTTATAATTACGGGTGTACCATATAATGTAATATGAATTGTGTTAGTAAGTTAAGGAAATTTAATACCATATAAAAGCATTTTATGACCCACAAACAGTAAATAAAATAATAATAACACAAAAATAAATTTAAAATAATAATAACAAAATAAATTATCACTGGAAAAGTAATTCTTATTCGCGGCGATTGAAAATCAACCAAGAATTGACTTTATCTCAGCATATTGATTGGCATGACCCTCTCAGGTGGTGTTGCAAAAATTGGAGCTTGGTTTCTAGCTTTGCTTACAATATTAATTTGGACAGATTTCCTTTTTAATCAAAGAGAAAAATAACGCATTCTGAAAACCAACTTTCATTCAAATACATTTCATAGAATTCCCATTATAATTCTTTTCCTAAATATGTTTTCAAAGTATAAAAATACCAAGACTTAAAAAAAGTTCAATAACTTACGATTTTTATTTTTATTGTTTACTCTATATATTTACTTATGATAAATATGAATATGAGTATTGGTACTCTGCAGTCCAGACCATTTCCACAAGAGCTACTGAACTTAGCACATACACACTTTAGAGAGTGGAAATGTGCAACTCAAAGCATTTTTTGGGAGGGGGTTATTTTAATTAAAATGTTAATTATTAAAAACTGTGCGTGCGTGAGAGAAACTAGCTTTTAACAACGCATTGTCTTCACTCTGAAAAATCCTCAAAATAAAAGATGGCATTAACTCTCTCTTAAACCAAACCTTTGAAAGTGCAATGCTCAACACATTTTTGCATGAATTTAAACAAAAATGAAATGTTTTATTTGCTTAAAAAAGCAAGAAACGGTTGTTTGGGACCTTTAAGAAGATCTATATTATTAATTCAAAAACTAAGTTTTATTTTAGATAAACATGTTTTAATATAGGGTGGGATAACCTGGTTGGTAGAGCGTTGGATTCCTATTCCTTAGGTTGCAAGTTCGAACCTCAACGACCGAAGATTCCCCGTTTATTTGAAGGCTGGCGCTCGTTAAATCTGATCGTGGTCTCAGAGTCCTCCATGTAGATAGTAAAACCACTGGATACTGGGAATAATACTACTGGGGATAATGCGTCACAGGTGATCGTTTTCTCTTTTTGATCTAAATCATGATCTGCGGATGAAGGAATTAATAAAATACTTGACTGATGTCCGTCTCTCAAAAAGGGCCTATGTTGTGTGTCATCTAGAAGTCTGTCTTCTATTCTCAGATTCTCAGGGGTTCACATCCTCAAATTCTACTGCATCCATCTTTCCGAAAGGACACGAGAACAACAGCAACATGGTTTAATATATACAGGATATCGCAGATATCAACACCTAATTTCTAAACATATAGCAATAGGCATATATATTTAATAAAAATAGACTAAAAAAGCAAATAATTGTATTTTATGCAGTTTAAATCATTAAGTATCCTGATGAATTACGATTTTTAACATTTATTTGCTGGCCCTTTTCACTGCGTGTCATATTTAATAAAACAGTCCCCGAATCTCTGATATTTTAAATAAGGAAAACACTTTTTTGCAAAAAACTGGTAGAGCTATGAAAATTTAAATATCAAAGATATCGATTATAGATCTTTCCATCTACCTGTTTGAAGAAAATGTATAAATAAGCATTCCAATTTTCCGAAAGTTGATTAGCCTAAAGTAATGAAATTGTTGATGTTCTTAAAATAAGCAAAACTTTATATTATATCTTATTTGACAGCAGAATATTGAAAAGTTATATCGTTAAAATTATTGAATATGATTCTTAGGGTCGAAGCACTGCATGAAATTTAGAATTCACAATTGTTTTTAGAAGTACATTTGTTGACTAAAATAAAATAAATAATTATTTACGAATTTGTTATTTATGGCGTCATTTGTATCATTTGAACATAAAACTTAAAACAGAATTTTATGGTGAATCAGATAAGTTTTTATATTACATTTTGAAAAAATAATTCTGTTGTGTACTTTAAACTTCAACAATAGGCTATTCAATTTTCTACACAAATATTTAAAGAAAAACATTTGATTTCAACAAAAAAAAAGTTTTTACATTTGTTTCTTCACTTCTTAATTTTAAGTTCCAGAGTTTTAAGTTTAATTTAAAGTTAAGTTAAAGTTTAATTATTTTTCCGGAGCTAACCGAAAATTAAACAGAAATGATGTACAACGTTGTGGATCATTTGGGGGTGAGGGAGTTAATGGTTTTAGGGATAAAATGGACGCTTGATTTTTCGAGAACCAACTGTACTTTGCTCTGGTAACTATAAAAGGCCAGACGTCAAGACAAAGTTAGTCGTATAGTGTGATTCGACTACAAATTAATTGGATCAGACCAGCTTCAATTTGGGTTCAAACAAATAGTGTATTAAAAATTGATTTCGTGATCTGAGTTTTGGAGACAAGCATTGAAGCATCGTCGAATGGTAGGTAAAGTAGTCAATCGTCAGTTGGGTACAGCTAAAGCAAAGAGATAGTAGAGAATCTCAGGCATCCGGAGAGACCGTAGAGAGTAGCTACATTAATTACCTCCTCTGCTGACTTCAATCTGTTCACTTAGTGTATGTGCGTAATAGTTGTTTACATCAAATTACTAATTGTGGGCTGTTGTTTTTTCTAAGTATGCTGCTGCTCATTGCTTGCGTATGTCTAGACTGCGTTTTGTTGTCTATGCGTTAGTATCTTAATGCCGTTAATTGTATGTTTAGGTATGTTGTTTGTGTTACACAATACACCCATTACAAGTGCACTTAACGTTGAAGAAAAATTAATATTTCGGGAAGATTACTTTGCTAAAAGAGTTATTAGGTGACAAGGTCATGTCAAATAGTTAATTGATAATTTTAGTGATCATTATACCTGGGAAACTCGCTATTCACAAAATGCTATTAATACCAAATAAAAACAATTATTACTATTTTTAAATGTACCATGCTAAAATGCACTCTAAGCATATAGAGAAATATTGCAGCATCAGTTACAATTGAATAATTTTTTAATTTCAGTTTTAATAAAAAACCAAACCACGCTAATTTAAGTTTTTAGCAAAATTTCTCAAAGAAAGTTACATTTATGATCATTTGTGCTTGCATGATTACCAAAATTTTTCTTTTATATTTTGAAATAAAGTGAAGCCACATTTTGATCACCCAAATTCTTCAAAATTTATTAATTGGAAATTTTTGTCAAAATATTGATAAGCTTTTCATCTGAAAATATCTTAAGTATTATGAAATTAAATTAATTTCAAACTTTTGCATGATTTTTTGTTTAAAAGGCGATGAAATATAATTCAAACTTTTATGAAATGCGTATTTCTTTTATGACGAAAATATCCTTTCAATAGAGGGCTCTGCTATTTTCAAAAATAGCATTAACTAAAGGTCACAGCATATCTTTTCTTTAATAAGAAATTATTTTTTTTTTTTCATTTCTTGTCCTATTTACTTGAAGTTTCAGTTGTATCATGTGATTGTGTCTATTTATTTTCGAAAGTTCCAAAATCAATTTCATTATCTGGATATGAATGAATGCAATGTACAAAATAAGGGAAATAGAAACATATTTTCTAAATTGTAAGGTATTAAAAAAGATATTTCAGAAAATAAAGACGTATCACATGTTTCTCGTCCACTCGAAATAATAATTATTTTCAAAGTTTCATTCCATTTTTTTATCAAGGTTACACACTCTTCAAATCACTTTTCACAATGCTTAAAAAGTTGAATTCGTATTCTCTCGATTTGTTTCAAATCCAACTTTTAGGTCAGGCATCGGGTAATAAATAATAATTTCTTTTGAATTTTCGGGTCATAAAATACTTCTTAAGAATTCTTTTGAATAATGGTGAATAGAAAAACCATAAAAACCGCATTCAGGTAGAGAAACCACCTTTTTCCTCTTTCCCATCACATCCCTCCATCCAAATTTTTTATCTAATGTCATTGTTTGGATCAAATTCCATGCATGGGTGATTCGTTTAGTCTTCAATGACCTTCGTAAAATTATCAACATTTTGTTATGCAAGTGAGCAACTTCTGTGTGTTTATAGTCGTTTAAATATCATTAAATCAAAATCGTGCTACATGCAAAGGTGTTTTCAGTTCACGCAATATTTTTTGTGAGAATTTAGCTACTACGAATAATGTAGTGCAATAAAAAATAACTAATTTTCCACCACAAAAATAATAAATTAGAAGAAAAGATAATGTTATTTCCATTTGTTCTGTCAAATATGTGCAGCTTAATTTAAATCTAAATCAGTTTAAGAGTACATTTTTGAAACTTTTTTTCACTACATGCAAAATATAGAGTAAGTAGGGTAATAATAAAAAAAACGGAGTAAAGATTTTAATGACACTCCACGTTTCAGATATCCCTTAATTCTAAAGCCAAATTTTTGGCTTTATACCTCTCTGTCAGTGAAAAGGTTAACCTAAAAAAGTTTTGAGCTTTAGAAATAGAATTAGATATATAAGCAAAATTTGTAAATTCTTTTAAGTTTTGAACAAACTGTGTTCAGAAAAGGCCTGGTAAATTGGTTGTTAGATTTTAAGTGAATGTGATATTTTAGCATGTAACATGTAGATTCTTAAATTATTTTGAATTAAATCTGTAAAGCATTAATTGTCAGTCGATCCATACTTTTGTATGCATGTAAACGCAATAGCTCCTAAATGAGTTAATTTGAACAAGGGAAATTCGGTATGCTACCTAGTGACTACAAATGCAGTTCTGTGTCGAATTCTGGATTCATTCCGCTAAAAATATGCCTTTAAAATGCTTACTCGTAAGACATATTTAATGAAGATCATAGATAATGCCTTGCTGGAGACGTAAATGTCTCCATCCTGGAGATATAAATTAAATGTCTATAATTTTATGTAGGAGAAGGAAGGCAATACCTTAATCGCAAAGTATACGGACAAATTGCCGGCTTTCAGGCACTGAGGTAGCGCATCTTCCTCGTGTTCTGTTTCAGGCATGGTTGTTCTTCTCTGTGCTATCTGTGATATGTGGGACTGTGCCCCCGTAAAAAGGGGCTGTGCAAGCGAATGTGGTGAGTGTGTAGCTGAGTCGTACTCTTGAACCTAGTTGGCGCTACTTCAAAAACAAGAGACACTCTTTCGGCTTAAATCTGCTGCTGTATCAGCGGGTGGCTTGTCCATAGGCAAGTGCCATAAGTAACAACAACGACGATCAAATTTCAGGAAAACCCTTCTCTTTAAATGTATACTATCTGGCCAAAAGTATCTGGACACCCCGTGGTATGGAATTAGAGCTTAATGCGGTATATATTAATATAATGTTCACTCTCCTTTTACATCGATGGCAGCCTGCATGCGTCTGGATGCCTTTCTACCAGTTTTTATAGATTAGAATAGGAATTGACTTGCAGTCGTCCATGAGAACTAAAATGAGTGCCTACAGTGAGGTTGATCGATAAGGCTGGCTTCATTATCTGCTCTTTTATTCGTCTCATGATTGTTCTAAGGTATTTAGATCGGGGCTCTCAGAAGGCCAGTCCAGTTTTCGAATATCCATTTCGTCAAACCACGTCTGTGCAATCCTCGAAGAGTTAATGGAGCAGTTATCTTGCTGGAAGAGAAATGGGCCTTCCCTGAAATATTACCATAGAGTTCAGTGTGTGGCATTGTCGCAAATATTCCTATACATTTCAGAGTTCACTTCTAATCACAAGAACTAACATATCCACTCCAAACCGTGAGGAACGTTCCCCATACCATTATACTTCCACCGCCTAACTTAACAGTTGGCATAGTGAAGTAAGTAAAGAAATGCTCACTGGACATCCACCAAATCTAAACTCGTCCATCCGTTTGCCAGACTAAAAAGTGAGATTCATCACTCCAAATAGTTTTTTTATACATCTACTGCACAATCTGCACGGTTGTAATCGATGCCACGTTTCCGTGGAGTGATGTTCGGCTTGTTCGTGGTTGCATGACCATGGATTTTTTTTACTATAGACGAACAGTCCTGCTTCTAACACTAACGACTGATGAGCTTTGGGGCTTCTGCGAGATTTCCACCTTCAGATTTTGTTTCGATATCTTTGTTAAAGTTCTGCAGCTGCATTCACCAAGTTTATTTGGCTTACTAGTTCCTTTTTCTGCAGTTTCTCTACCTCAACGTTTCCACTTCACAATTACATCATTAACAAGAGATTTAAGATTCTGTATAATACTAACAGACTAACTAACTTATATCGGATAAAGGTGGCATCCTATTATACCGCCACGATCAAACTCACTAAGCTCCTTTGATTTACTCATTGCCTCACAAAGGCATAAATACAACCTGACAAACCACTACTAGCGCTCATAGCTTTCAAACAAGCATCAAACTACACCACACACCCAAATGACTTTTTTTAAATGGTGTCTGGATACTTTTGGCCATATGCGTTATTTTATTACACGTCAAGTATCAAGTTTATAAGTAGTTTTGGCAAATCTTCAGTAACATGATTTTGTTCATATTAGCAAAAATGTTTGTTTTGTTAGCATTTGAATGAGATATGATTGTTGAAAAGATAGAAACTATATAAATGGCATATAACTATATAGATTGTTGCAGTTCAGCAAAGACAAAGAATTGTTCTGCCACAAAAGTACCTAAACAAGATTCTGTAAGATGTTTTGGAAGAGTTTTGGGAAAATCGTGCTCGCCTTTCAAACAGCAAGACTTTGAATTCTGGAGTTTTTTTACTCCACTCTTAAAATTTTTGAACCAGCAAGCTGGTATGACTTGGTTGGTAGGGAAGGATTTGCATCCTTTGCGTCGTGAGTCCGAACCCCCGCCGGCTTAAGATGCTCATTATTTGTCGTGACTACCATATGTAAAAATCTGTCGTGGACACAATACTCTCCACATCGAGAGTAGTGCTCCTAGTGATACTGGTCCAGAGGTGACCTTTCTCTGATTCAGGTCTCAATGATGATATATGGAAGAGTGAATGATTCCGCCTTGAGAAAAGAGCTGTGTCGTGTGCAAAGCTAAGATGTCCTCTGGACCTAAGGTAGCTCTACTGAAAAACAAGAGACACTAACTCGACTTAAAATCATTGGTTTTGACATCAAACTTGTGTATTAAAAGTGCCATTAGAAACAGCAATTAAACAATTATTCTTCTAGAAAATTTGGGTCTTTTATAAAATAAAATGTGTGAGGAAAATTACACTAAATTCAACACAACAGAGCATCTTCATTTTGAATTAACAAAATACGGAATATTTAAATTTTCAAACTAATGAACAAATAGACTACATAAAAATAAACTAAACGAACTGTTTTGATTTCGGTTTTTTTTTTTAAATTTAGGCTAGCTTTTTTTGATTAATGATGATTAGATTTAAGATTCAAAAACAATGAACAAATTTTTTCAATCAAATAATTTTAAAGCATAAATTAATTAATTAAACAGACTTCGTAAAAAATGAAAGACTGGCATAACAATACATAATAATAATGCAGATATTGCATAATAACTTAATATTCTAAAAAATAGGATGTATTTGAAAATATTTAATAAGATATATATAGATTTGAAAATAAGAAAGCGTGCTGTGAGCAAAAATATTATAACAATACCATGTTTCAGTGAAGGATGCAGTGCACTGAACCTGATAATATTCCTTAGAATTACTTTACAGCGTCCTTTTACTAAGGGCGTTCCCTTAAGTATGCCCGGATGTAACCAGCTTATATGTAACAGCTAAATGGAATCATGGATGGAAACTACTATTCAAACAGGCTAAGTAGAATATATTGGAAGAGCTAAATCCTTCAAGTGTACCAGAGCTTTTTTTAAAACCTTGATTTGATTTAGAGCTAAACTGATTAACGGGACAACATATCAGCAATAACAGTTCTTCTTTTATTCAGTGATTTTAAATATTATCTCATTTGATTTCGTTGAACTCTTTTATATTAAAGAATAATAGGAGACAATAAAACATTTTTCAGGCGGGGCCTTCTGAATAAACCCTGAATGGGGCCTCTGATTGACCTGCGTGACAAGTGATGCAGTATCTAATGTTGGAAATTGTGAGTTCGTAGTAATTTGAAAAGGGTGCAGCTTCAATGATCCTAGGACCTGGAGCATCAATGGTTGAAGTCTGACATTGCCCCTGCTTGCTAGCTTTATCTCAGCAAAAGGGAGTGACCTCCAGGTCTTGGGTAACTCTGCCAAGAAAATACAGTCCCAACGTACTTTGCTCACTAAATCCAGGGACACCCTCCCGCTACAATGAGGCAACTAGCAGGACTTGGAAGGGCTTGATTTTAGCGGATGAAGTGGGACTTGAAGGCAACGAGAGAGCTTGCTGTGGCTCTTCGGATCGCCACAACTCCCCTTGCTGTGGCGGCTACCACTGATGAAATTGGTAATGTCCATACTCTCACGTATACAGAGATCTCCTCAATTGCACAAGTGGAGACAAATAAGCTTTGGCGTGTTCCTCCGAATAACTTTTAGTACTTTAGAGATTGCCCAGGAGGGGCCCTCTAGACCAGGGGTGATAGAAAACATAGTACTGCCCTCTCTCGATTTATCCGCGGTTATTTAAAAGACTTTACTTCTCACCAGGGACAAAAGTATTTCCCAGACTGTCAATGGTGTAAGAGCGCTCCCGCTTCTCCCACACATATTTTAAATTTCTAAATTTTACAAAGCATGACATACTCGAAGATTCAGTTTTATTTACGGACTTTTTTGGAAACATTGGGCTTTATGGAGTTAGTCTAGCACTCCTGGGACATCTGTAATTTGTAACAGCAACAACATATTACTGAAACTACACCGTTAATTACTTGAAACTTCTTCTATTCAATGATTGACGAAGTGAGAGAAAATAATTCAATGATCAAATGGCCGGGTGTTTGGTTCTTATATTCAAATATTCACTAGTATGGATATTTAAAGCCAAATAGATTGTTCTAATTCAAGGAAATTTTGTGAAGGTAATTCATATCGCTGACTCTCCGACTTACCCGAAGGTTCACGGATTATAAATACTGAATAATCGGACCGCCGCAACAGCAACACTAGCAGGAATTGCGGTTAAGTATTAAGGGTTAAATCCATCACCAACCACGGTACGGTCCTAAGGAAGTACGTCCCGTCATCTGAGAAAGACCTCCTACATTTTCGTGGATCCTAAAGGGGCGAGATGCAAACACTATGCTAGAGACATCTCATCTTAATTTTTATGAGCCCTTAGAGGGGGAATACTTTGTAAACCTAAGTAATATCAGACACTCCGACCCGCCCTTAGGCCCACGGAATAAACCATAAAATTGAATTACTGGATCGCCACAACAGCAACACTGGTGGTAATTGTGGTTGAGTTCTAAGGACCATCACCGGCCACGGTACAGCCCTTCCCGCAGGAAGAACAACCCTTCATCGATGAGAGGAGCTTAAACCCCAGCTATTAGTGTACCCTCCAGTGTGACGAGATCCAAACATAGTGTCGGAAGCATCTAAACCTCATTTCGAGGTGTCCCCGGGGGAGGGGTCTACTTTGAGAAGATAAAGTATAACTGCCATAACTAATCTCTTGTGTAAGTAACCTTCTTGTTACTTAAGAATACTTTTTATTCCAATAAAGGGCGGCTAAAAGAATGGTTCTCAAGTCTCAGAATAGGAATAGAATTTTGCAAAAATTCTTTTCTTTTGTCATTTGAGAAGAAGATTGAGATAAGACTGCCTTCAGAGGGAGCTCTAAGAAAATATGATATTGTTACCGACATAGGCATTCTACTTTTCATCTGATCTTATTTTAATATGTTCCCCACTAAAGTTTAACGTGACGTTAATCGAATTAAAAGAAACAAAGATAATCCATCTATAAAGAGTCAGGGGAAATTAGGAATAACACGGTAGAATTCACAGTGGTGTTGGCAATTTTCCTCAAACAACACATTTTTCAAAGAAGCGAGAATTTCCTTTTACACTTTTAGGTAAATTAAAACAAAAGTTTTAAAAGTTAAACTACTCATTAAATGCGATTTTTCTGGTTTCCTCCAGTTTAAAATTATGCACTCAAACAGATTTTATAATGTTTGATAAAATCGTTTAAGGAAAGAAAGGGAAAAACTGTTATCTTTTGTAATCAATAAATATTAATCTTCGAAAAGTGAAGCCACTGGTAATATTTCACCCTTATTAGAAAATATTTGGAAGAATGATGAGGATGATGTTTTAATTTCTAAACAAGGATTACACAGAGGATGAATAAACAAATGAATGATAATGATTAAAATAATTGTAATATTTTTAAAAAATGGATATTCCAGAAACGTTGATGCGTTTTAAGGGCATCTGTTAATGATTACGAAATTCTAACAATCGCTGCTTAAAATTATTACTTATGTTCTACCAGGAAAACCTGAAACCAAATCTACTTGACATTATAACTTTAGAGGGTTTACAGGTGGCTATTGTAGCCACGAATTATTGAAATAAATGGGAAAACTTTTTCCTTGTTGTACCAAGGCCTGGATATTCCCATTGTTTTGGAACTTCTTTAAATTTTAATTGATGTTGCTACTATAGGTGGCTGCCCTATTTCCACAGAGGAAAAGAAAAACCACAAAAACAAAACGAAAGCGTAGAAAAGAGAGAGTCACTCACATTTATATTCAATAACGAAGGAGAACTTTGATCTTATTTATTTCAACCTCTGGCCATTGTGGGTAAGTTAAATTTCGTTTGAAAAGTTAACTTTAGAACTTTTATTCGGAACTTTGGAACTTATATTCAGAATTCACTTTTAAATTTAAGATTTTTTTTTCTCAAAATTAATTTCTTTATGTTGTTTTATTTGCAGATGTGGTTGGTATTTTTAAATTTTGTCATGTATTAATTTGTATGATAGCATCATGTAGTGATTCATATTTATTATAAATGTCAATTTTCATTATATACTCCCATAAAAAACGATAATTTAAAAAATATATTAAAAATTATAAATAAAAACATAAATTTCTTGTATGTTCTTAACTGATATAAATATATAATTGTCATATATTTTTAAATATTACGAAAAAAATGGTCTTATTTTGTTAATGATTAAAATTATAAATTTGTGAAATATTATTAGCATTTATAAATATTAATTTTCCTTATATTGTTAACGATTATAAATATAAATTTGTCAAATATTATTAACGTTTATAAGTATAAATATAATTTTGTCAAACACTGTTAAAGTTTTTAAATATAAATATAAATTTATCAATATAATCGTTAGCAATAAATATAAATTTGTTCATTTATTTTGGTTTTTTCTGGAGAATAAACACACTATCATGTTTTTCTAAAATATAAATGTTAAAATTATTTAAACATATATTAAAGCTATTCATTTGTCTTCAAGCTTTTTTCCATTATTTTTTATATCATTTTATAATCATATTTCTTATGTGTCTAGCCTCTAGATGATACAATTTCTTCTAAATTTTGTTCCCTATTTTATGAAATTAAAAAACAATTATTTATATAAATATGTTTTCTTTTTAAATTTCAAAGACTAAAATAACTATTAATTGTGATTTCTAAAATGCAAACTTTAATATTATTTAGATTAGAACTCTTCATCTCATCCAGGTTATTTAAAACTGTTTTGTGTCATTTTTAATCATATTTCTTATGAGTCTAACACATAGATCATAAAATTGCTTTTAACTTTTGTTTCCAATTTTATAAAATTCTTGTAATTTCTAAAATTTTAAACAAATTTCTTTAATCCTTGTTCAGTAATATTTTCAGCTATTCTAAAAATTTAGGACATATTCACCCATTAATTGATATTTTATAATACTCTTTTTTAAAGTAATAAGATATAAGGTAATATTTTTTCAAATTTTTACCTTATTTAATCAACTTTCCATTATAGATTTCCTTTATTATTGTGACAAACTTGAATGCTTTATTATTTATGTTTAAAACTTTATTTTAAAATAAAATTTTATTTAATAAGGTTTTCTCTCCTATGTTTCAAATAAATGAGATTTTAGTCAACATTTGTTTGATTTTTTAAAAATTTATTGCGACACATTTTCCATGTTAGTCTATATCCAGTGAATTCCGTTAAGCATTTGTTCAGAGTCTATAAAATGTCTTATAAATCTGTAAGAATCTGTAATCGTTCTCATTATCTAATTCTTTCTAACAATTTGAAAAGTGAATTCGAATGATTTCATTGTGTTTCATGATTTTTATAACATTTCAAATAAAAAATAAATTCTCAAATTTTCTTAAAGCGAAATTTAAATGCATAAAACCTGATTAACTTGAAAAAAGTGTATTTTAAAAAAATAAATATTTCTAGATTTCAATCGGAACAAATCGGATAGAATCTGCAGTTGGTCTCATTATCTAATTCTTTCTAACAAGTTGAAAAGTGAATTCGAATGATTTCATTGTGTTTCATGATTTTTATAACATTTCAAATTAAAAATAAATTCTCAAATTTTCTTAAGGCGAAATTTAAATGCATAAAGCCTGATTAACTGGAAAAAAGTTTATTTTAAAAAATAAATATTTCTAGATTTCTTCTATTGCCTGCAAAATTTAAAATTCTTTTTTTTTATTTCACAGTAAAATAAACCTAAAATTTAATTAAAACATTTATCTTTTCAATATTATTATTACAAGCAAATTACATACAAGAAATCCTATAGAGAGCAAAAAATATTATTGCTTTCTTTTAATCTCATATTGCAAAAGGGGGAAAAGTCATAAGTAGAACATGTAAAAAAATAATCAAAATTAAAAATGATACTATTTATGTTTAATTTCAGTTTAAATGACGAATGTGCATAGGGGAAAACCCATAAGTAAAATATGTAAAAATAATCAAAATTTAAAATAATACTGTTTACGCTTGGTTCCAGTTTAAATGAATCACGTGAATAGAAAAAAATCATAAGTAAAATATATAAAAATAATCAAAATTAAAAATAATACTGTTTACGTTTAATTCCAGTTTAAATGACGCATGTCATAGAAAAAAATCCATAAGTAAAATATGTGAAAATAATCAAAATTAAAAATAATACTGTTATGTTTAAATCCAGTTTAAATTACGAATGTGCATAGAAAAAACACCCATAAGTAAAATATATAAAAATAATCAAAATTATAAATAATATAGTTCATGTTTAATTCCAGTTTAAATGACGCATGTGCATTGGAAAAAACCCGTAAGTAAAATATGTAAAAATAATCAAAATTAAAAATAACACTGTTTATGTTTAATTTCAGTTTAAATGACGAATGTGCATAGCAAAAAAACCATAAATAAAATATATAAAAATAATCAAAATTAAAAATAACTCTGTTTACGTTTAATTCCAGTTTAAATGCGAATGTGCATAGAAAAAATCCATAAGTAAAATATGTAAAAATAATCAAACTTAAAAATGACACTGTTTACGTTTAACTCCAGTTTAAATGACGCATGTCATAGAAAAAAATCGATAAGTAAAATATGTGAAAATAATCAAAATTAAAAATAATACTTTTATGTTTAATTCCAGTTTAAATAACGCATGTGCATGGGGAAAAACCCATAAGTAAAATATGCAAAAATAATCAAAATTAAAAATAACTCTGTTTACGCTTAGTTCCAGTTTAAATAATGCATGGGCATATAAAAATATCATAATTAAAAAATTATAAAAGGAGTAATAAAAAATATAGCGCCGAAAAAGGAGCTAAACATTTTAGCCAATGTCAACTTCTATCAGATGGGGAAATATCATGGAATGTCCAAAAATAAGCCGTACTTCATTCAAAGGAACCTGTATTTGTCAACTTGAAAACGGATTATTTAAATCAAGACGAATCTCTGAAAAAATTTGGACATTGCCAGAAAAATCCTGGGACATTATCAGTCATCTACTGTCTAAACAATAGACAGTGTAAAACGTGCTCTTGCACAACAAAGGGGTGATTATGTGCCTACGTTTTCAAGGCTACGTGTTAATGGTCACTATCATGCTGTGAACTTTCTATAATATATAGTTTAGTGGTTGATAAAATTATAAAATGTTTCCTATTCCTTTAATGTGTTTATTTTTCCTTTTATTTTTTGACAAACATCGGCTATTATATATTTTTTTTTAAATTTGTAACTTTTTCTTTCCTTGTAGTCATTTTTGATTGTTACAGATCAAATGTCGCGTTATTTCTACATTATAATTTCAGGTTATTTTTTTCTTATCATTATTTAAAATCATAGAGTATTTGATATTTATTGAAATAAAAGTCTTATTGTGCTCTTTGGGGCTTTTATTATGATTTTGTTTTTGAATTTGTAAACTTCCTTTCAAATCTTTAACCAAAACGTTTTCGTAGCTTGTTCTTCATGACTTCTCAGTTCTGCTGAAGGTCTGTCTTTAAATAAATGCCTTTATATAAAAATTAAAAGTAAGAAATTTATTTATAAATCATTTTTTTTTCTCTTTTGACTATTTTGTAATGATACGGACAGTAGTTTATGTCTCCAATTTATTTAAAATATCTTTGGATTTTCATAGTTTTTCGACTTTTTATTACAGTTCACATCAGAAGATAGCTTAATTTATGAATAATTATTTTACATTAATCCACTTTTATCCTTTTATTATCAAATATATTGGGTTCTAGCTCTATTTTGCAATGAAATATTCATTATTTATATTTTTTATATAATTTTTTTAGCTGAAAACCTTTGCGTACCTTTTAAGAAGTTTGTTGGCGAAGAAAAAATGTGCAATTAATTTTGCTTTTCTGATTATTTTTTTGTTACCTTATTTAAATTTATAAGTATTCTTCGCACTTAATTAATCATTATCCATATTTGTTACCAAAAATTACTAAAATTTTTAAGTTTGTTGTAGAAAAATTATTAAAACTAATAAACAATTAAACAGATTAATTTAGTGATGAACTAAAAAAAGAGAAAATAATGCTGCTTAACTGAAAATTTGGTGCAGTAATAATCATTGAAATTTAATGCAGAAGATAGCTATACTTAAAAAGAACTGGTATTTTAATCGCAATGGTAATTTATTTTAATTTGTAATAGTTATTTTGAAATCATATTTCTTTATGATATTTCTTATGATTATTCTTTATGATACTTTATGATTTTAATTTCTTATAGAATTGTACTCTGCGTCTAATTCTTAAACTATTTTTTTATTCCAAATATTTTAAGAGATTTTTCTTTTGATTTTTAGAGTAAGAATGCATTTTTAAATATTTTTTAAATAATTATCATGTTCTTTTTGGTATTTAAGCTATTTTCATCAGTCGTATTTGCGATAATTAAGAAGTATTGAAATCATTTGCGCAACAATTAGCACAAGAACATTTTCTTGCGGAATCGAAATTTAAATAAAATAAATCAATTAATTGATAATATTTTCCCAAAATTCTTTAAAAATCCATTGCCATTGTCAGCAAAGCAAAGTTTCAAAACTCTATCAAAGTATATAACACACAAAAAAATTAACTGTAAACTTGTATGCTTATAAACATGAACGCAGTTGAAAAGGCTATTTTCAAGCTAATTATTAATTAAAATAAGTTTAAATTATTATAAATAAATTTATAATAATTACCGTTTCTAACAGGTGCAATAGGAAATTGCTAATTTATTTGCCTCAATTAGTTTTTGCATTCCATTTTGCTCATATTTTATCATTATCAGGTTTCATTATATTATGCTGTAAAAAAAACTTATTCGAGAAGGAAAAAATTGTTGTTTATAAAAAAAGAAGAAAAATTATTTTTTCTTTTAATTTTGATTTTATTTCTGTTTATTCTCATTTAAAAATTACACTCAACATTTGTACTCTCAGCACATTTTGTATATTTCTCATTTCTAGTAGGTGTAATATGAAATAAATAATTTTATTTGCTTGGGTTAGATCTGGAATTAATTTTTGCTCCTATTTTATTAAGTATCGAATTTGATCATGCAATTCTTCTAAAAATTTACAGCAGATAGAAAAAAAATTATTTCTTTAGAAAAAAGTAACCCAATATTTCTTTTTCTGTATATTTTGATTCTTATTATTCTTGAAGGAGAAAAGCTAAACTTTGGCATTTTCAGCATATTTGATAATGTAGCTCATAAAATTCACTCCGATTTATTTTAATTTTTTAATAACCTTCCGTCTATCAAAACTAATCGTAGTTGACAAAATCTCGTTCGCCCATTTTATTGATTTTTTAAGCCCTTATACAATTAATATGGAACATATTAAAAAATTACCTTGTTATTTGACTTCACGTAAAAGCCTGAGATTTAATAAATTCAGTCTAATACAAATTAATGTACAGGAAAATTGAAAGACTTATATACTACAACATAAATGCCAAAAGTAATCCTACTAGCACCAATTAATGCCTGATGAAAGCAATTCTTTTTTTATCTTAATTATAATTATAGCAAAAGTAAGCAATTTAATGGATTGATGATGATTTTGAATTTCATTATATTAAAAACACTGATACAGATTATGTACCAAATTTAATTTCAAAGCTTTATTGTAAACGAAGAAATACTGTTCGGAGATGAAACTGATTCATTCATCATTATTCATCATCATTTTAAAAGAAAAAAGTTTTAATCTAATTGCATGGATGTTTCATTGCCATTAAATGACGAGGGGAGCTACACTTGGGTCACACGGCTGTCAACACACTAACCCTATTTTTCTCCTCGATTCTGGTTGAAACCTTCTCTTTTGTGTCTATATTATATCATCTTAATTTATATTATATCTTCTTCTCCCCTTTGATTGAATAAAGTTTTCAGCTATCTCTATTTCAGCGTTTCTAATCGTATTTTGCAGTTCCAGTATGTAATTAAGAGAATTGCTGAACTAAGAGTAACATTTAAAATGTTCAATGAAACTTTTGAAATTTTCGTTTGTTTACATCTGACTTTTGCAGTTCGACAATAACTAATAAGAAAGGCTTATTTGTGTGCTATGTACATTTGCGTTTCCTATCGATAACTTTAATGGCTGTTTAGTTCAAAAACTATTTGCTGAGGAAGGTTTTAACCTTAAACCTTGTTTTACTCTTTTTAAAGTATGGCAAAGTTATACTAATTTGTTTTAATATTTTACAGAAGTGTGCGCGAAGACATCATCGGAAAACTCAACCTAATAATCTAGAAAAGATTAAACAAAGAAAATGCCTGAAACAGAAGATTATTCACCCTCAGAAAAGGAAGCCATCGAAAAGGTATTGATTATTGAATCTTAATACAATAAGAGAATTAAGATTATTTCAGAAATAATTTAGATATAAATGTTCTTTAATTTCCTTATGGAAATAAATTAGAGTTTCCTATTTTAATTGACTCTTTAATTTCAGTTGAGAAAACGGATATCGAAGGATCTTGACAAAGATCTATATGAAGACAATTATCAGCTGTATCTCATTTTGAAAAGTAAGAATATTTCCCCAATATAAATTATCTTTTCGGAAAAAAAAAACTGATGCTTAAATATCTTCAAAACATTAGGGAGTTAAGTGATGTCTTATATAAAAAAGTAGTAGACATAATTGTGAAATCTCATTAAAAAATTAATTAATCTTTTCATAACAAAAAGGAAGATTATAACGAATCATCAGAAATCTTAGTTTAAACAGTGAAGAAGTAATATTTGAATAAATATACCCAGATCTAAAGAAAAAACGTATTTGAAAAGTTGTTGTTGCCCATCCCCAAGAATAGCATAGCTATATGAAATCTATGGAACTGTATACCCCAAAGAAGTCCAATGCTAACAAGGGATTGTCAATACGTTCTTGTCTGGAGGAGTCAAGACAAATAAGAATAGGATCAGCTGAAGCTTGTTCAGTAAAACACTCGGTGTAGACTACATAGCACAATATTTCACAGTTCTGTGTTTTGTTGTGACTAATGGCACTTTCCGTGGACAAGCTCCCGCTGATACGATCAGGAGATTTTAAGCCTAAGAAAAGCTTCTCTTTGTTTCACACGTAGCGCCATCTAGGGCCAAGAGTACGACTTAGCTGCTTACACGTCTCAACTCTTATTAAGGGCGGACTTCATTCATGCGAATTCTTTCATTCATCTCTAATCGTAAATCGGACCTGGAACAGAGAACGATCACCCCTGACCCAGTACTCCCAGTGGTATTACTCCCAAGACGGAGGATTTTGAGATCACGAACAGATTTAACTAGCGCCAACCGCCATACACTCGGGGAATGTTTTGGCCGGTGAGCTTCGAACTCGAAACCTAAGAAGTACTGCTCTGCCAACCAAGCCATCCCGGCCTTACAGTTCTGCTTTGCCTAATGAGAAAGAGAGTTAAAATAATCTTATCCTCTCTACTGCAATCAAGAATCAAAGAACTCACTAGGTGATTAATCTTATACCATTCAAGTAGTAATGGGACAACCCAAGTGGTTTTATTTTGGCTTTTAGCTTTCGAGAAAATTGAGGCTTTAGTTTCAAGAAACGTAGAGGTATCACTAGCTCCCCCTTTAGGATGGGTTTCCGGATCTCATTGCCTTCAATGCCAAAATGTGAGGGTATCTATTGTATGTAGATCTGGTAAGACAAAGAAATGCATATTAGGTTTTTGAGTATGTTCACACCCAGATTATCCCTCACAATATGTAAGGGGATCAAGTGTGGAATTGGACTTCTATTGTTTGATGGAATCCGCATTTCCTTTTATGAGTGACTTGAGCAATTCCAGTCCTTCATTGATAGCAATAAGCTCTCTACAAAAAGCATAGAAAAAGGCAAGATTCATCTTTTGTGTTTTAATCTCATCATCTTTAGATTTGATGTTGATGCCACTGCCAACACAAACATTGTAGCTTTTGCACTTTATTTTACTCTTATTAACAATTTATGAACCACAAATTTTAATAAGTAATTTTTTGTTTATTTTTTAATAAATACTTTTGACCACTAAAGCAGCTTTGTTACAAAATAACGATCATCGTTTTCACACATGTCTTTCCTGTGATTTGGGTGTCCTGGATTCTATCCCGGTTCGTGCATGGTTGCTGTTTATCTGTTCTATCTGCGATATGTTTGAATGTGCCCCTCTGTAAAAATTGGCTCTGTAAGTGAATGATATACGTGAATAGTTGTTCTGTATGTGATGTGTTGTATACTTCTGTAAGCCTTGTGTGATACTTAAAGGTGCATGAGGATTTCTAAACCTTCAATAAAAAAATTATTCTACATATCAAAGCTTTATCATTAATTGAATTAATAAATAAGTTTACTTTTTTCGATTATAATATAATTTACATTAATAATGTTTTATCTTATCTATTTAATTCTTATTCCACATTTAGCTGAAACTGCTAAATAATTATTGCGATTGACGGTAAATTACTGTTGAGTATGACGAACCAAAGGTTTCTATTAGCACATGCAAGAAATTTCAGCATTAGAAATATTCTGATTCTTATAAAAACAAATAATAAAAAAAACAGATTTACATTACAATATACACCTTAAATACGATTTGCTTTACATAATTATTGATCAATGAATAGTTTTCTCGTCATTTTCAAAATTGTCAGTATTTTATTTAAAACATTGGCGATAATAAGTAGACATATCTTAGCGTGCATTACAGTTTTAGAAATTCATCATACTTTATTAATCTAAACATCACGTTTATTATTATAAAGAGTTCAATTCTTTTCACAAATTTCAGCCTACATATTAAATACAGACTATTCTCAGTGGTAAACTCATTTGGGACCCCAAAACTTTATATAAGTTGTATAAACTTTACTCTATCACATCCATTGTTATCTGGAAATTACATCTAGATTTCCATAGCTGCAGCTATTAAAATGATACCAAGCTATCAAAAGCCAAAATGAAAGTGTGGCTGGGTGCTCTAGTTTATCTAATTTTGATTGATTTTTTCTGAAAATTGATCGTAATAATAGCATTCGAAATACATGAAAAATACTTTAAGAATTCCTTTTTTTAGAAGATGAATTATAAGTGCTTGAAAAATTTTTATGAATATTTTCAGACTCCATTTTTTCAGTAACATCGAGTTTTACTAAAACTGAGGTAGATATCAATCTCAAATTTTCTCAGTTTATTTTCTGTAACACATACGTATTTGGTACTCTAGAAATTTCGTAAAAAGTTTTTAAAAGTGAAAATAATTTTTCAAATGTTTGCATTTAAGAAAATATAACGTTGTTTTTATTGAACTATCGTAACGTTTGATTGTCTCTTTGTTTGATCCATTTAAAGCTTATAACATTTAATTTTTTATTCAAGTTTTAAAAATTAGATTTTCGAATTCCATCAATTCCCGTTTTATTCAGTAACACAACTGGAGCAAACTTAGAAGTCTGTTTTTGACAGCGAAAGCAACATTTAAAATTTAAAACCGATTGTTTTGATGTTGTTGTTGTTTTCCATGAAAAAATACAATTCACTAGAAATACTGTTCGTTTCAGTATTCTGAGTGCATTTCTGAAATTCTTCGTCATTCTCTTACCTTGATTTCTGACCTATTAGATTCTTTTTTCTGACCATATTACTTTATTTTAATTCAAAATTTGTTTATTTTATTCCCGCGAGTAATCTAATTTTACTTTATTATTAAATGTCAACACATCCTTTCATGTTTCCTCTCACCCCTATTTGACCCAATCTAACTTATGATCAAAGCCTCGGAAGGTTTTAGAACTCCTTGGCAAAAAATATATCTTCTGCATCTGCTCTGAACATTCTTAAATAGTCCGATTACCGTTTGTGAACATTCTTCCTATTTCCCGTAATTTACCTCATAGACTGGCTTTTTTCTACTTTCTGAAAATATATTGATTGCTCCTTTTGATTTGTGTGATTACAGCAAAATCTATTTTACCAATGAATTTTTTTTTTCACAAATTGATTTAATTTTGAAGTTTGAAGTTTAACTCAGTCTCTTTCAAAAGCCTCCTTACCCCACCCAAATCAAATCTATTCAAGTAGATATGGGTGAAGAATTTAAATAAAATTCAGCTGATCTGAGATAAGAAGCTAATTTTAACTCAAACTCCTTATTATTTCTGATATTATTTATAAATTTCTTTTAAAAAATTTAATTCGTCACAGTTATATGGCTAAAACTATTTGATTTATTGAATATAACATAATTTTTGTACTTTTTACAGCTCATGATTTCGACTTCAATGAAGCTGAAAATATGCTTATAGAGGTATTTTATATTTCTTTACTTTTAATCCTTTTTTTCTATTAATATCAATAAAAAATAAATATTTATTTTAGAATCTTGAATGTCATTTCTGTGAAATAGTTTTTTAAACTATAATTCAATATTCATTAAAAATTAGGCATATATTTTAAGATTCCAACATTCTATTATATATCAAGCACAAAATTACAATATCTTTATGTCAAAACAAAAGTCTTATTTTTAAACAGACTGCAAAGGTTTTCTGATTTTAAACGCCATAATTGGAATAATTTATTTTGTTCTCAAAATGAATGAAAAAATTAATGTATTAAGTTTGTTATAAACTTATCAGAAAGAAGTAATAAATATAATTGTATAATTTCTAATAAAACTGTCTTCAATATGCAAAGATCTAGCACCAAATTTCCTTTCTATAGTTTCTCCAATTTTTGAATTATTATCCTCAAAAACAAAAGATTTAGTTTTCAAATTTTTTATTTTAAGGATGAAAAGCATTTAAAATTTAATCCGAAATTGGACTTTCAAAGGGCATCCATAATGTAGACTATTTCTATGAAGTTTAAAATTTAGGTGTTCATAAAATTAAAGAACAAGAAATTTTATTTTTCTTTAAATGTCTCATGCACGATAAAATAAAAAGGCTTTTAATTAATATGCATTTGAAAATAACAACGAATGCATCTTCAACATTTATTGTACTGAAATTGATGAAAGTTAACGTTTTTCGAAAATTTGTCTTGTTCTTTATTTACTTATGTTATCATTTTTTTCGAAATTATGGTAATATAAAACATTATTCCAGAAAAACTTATTTTAAACTTAAAAAGAAATATGTTTTGTAAGAATTAATATCCATTTTTAAACATCTTGCTGTCTTTGTTACTAAAAGCTACTGTATGCAAATTTTTCTGTATTCCTATTATTTTAAAAACTTATTATTTTTCATTCAAAATACTTATTCCACATTTTACATAGATTTTGAAATGGAGACGGAAGCTACAAATGGAAAAAATTTTCGATTATAAACCACCAGAGGTGAGTATGTAATTTGGTATTTTTATTGATTCTCGTCTGCTTTATAGATAAATAAAGTAGCGAATTTGAGAAAAAAAAACATGTTTTCAATTTCCTTTTCAATATTCGATTGAATGAAACTTTTAAATTAAGAACTATTTTCAATATTCAGTGAAACAAAATTCATGTTATCTCTTGTGATAATTTTCCTTTCTTTTTTAGGACATTTTGCCCTGTATATTGCATGGTATAGCGCAATATACAAAAACTATATGGAAATAAAAAATTTCGAACTAAAAATAATCTATTTGTGGATAATGCTTTTATAACAACTAAATTATTAAAAAGATTACCGGCTATATGAAATATTTTTTACAAAGTATATACAAATACTCCGAAGCACGACTAAAATAATTGAGGAAAGGTTCAAATTATTATCAGTTTTCTATGAAACAACAGGATAGCAAGTAATTTATTTCAACAATATTTAAAAGGCACCAAATGGCTCGCAACCCTATTTTCACTTTCAAATTGTAAATTCAAGCATCTTCTTTACAGATCGGAATATAATAAAAAAAATTCCGTAATTTCTGAAAAAATTCGAAAAAAATGTGTAAATTCGGAAGTCTCCAATTATTTTAAATTGTATACATGACATTAGAATTACAATATATCTGGTTGTAACTAAAGTTATACTTCCACAATAGTTTTTAATAAGGTTAAGTAAAAAAAGGGGGGAAGTAGTATCTTTATTTCGAGTAGTAATCAGCACCTAAATATATTACTTTCTGTCAACCTTTTGATAGTTTTTCAAAGCCTTCAACTCAGAAACGAGTAAGAAAAACAGATCAGCTTCATTTTGAGCATTCTTACGCTCTGATCGAAAACGGCACTAGCACGATGTAGCTGCAAGGTTTAAAAAAAAGGCTGAATCTGAAGGAGCGATATTTCGGCCATAAGGTGTTTATAGCAAAAGATTCCGTTCGAGTACGAATACAGTTCAGCCGGTGAATGCGGACTAATGTGATCTTATATAACCTTAATTAAAAAATATTGTCGATTATGTGTAGGTTTATACCAAATTCGCAACATTCGGCCTAGTAACATAGCCACTAGATAAAAGTAATTTCTCGTGTCCGGAGGATGTTATCTGGCTTATGAAACTTTCACAATATACTCTAATACCAGTGAGTTGGTATGAGACAAACGATGCATTCTGCACCAAGCGTATGGTGAGCGTGCTTGAGTTGTTGGTTGTTGTTGCTAATGCTGGTGACTTTTACTGCTGGTAGAGGGCGCCACAGCAGTTGTAAAAAGTTGTTTATTCAAGATCATGGGTCACTGTTGAGTGGGTAGGGTTAGGTTAGCCCAAGGACCGAAATCTCAACGTTAGAGTTTGTAGCCGAGTAGCAATGCCACCAGACAAAAGTAGTTACTCCCTCTCAGAGGATATTTGGCTTATGAAGTTTTCACTACAATACCTTCTTATACCAGAAGTCAGTTCAACTTTTTTCTTTGATAATAGCGTCAACATGGTTTAGCATCTCGTCTATTGAATGTTTTACTTTTCCCAGATTCTTTTTATTGATCTTAAAACAATTTTATCAGATACAAAGCATTTTCTTTTTGTTAGTCAAACTGCGCGTTATGAGACTGCTGATGGTCTCACCGGGCGCAGTTAAAGTCAAACCCTCTTTCCGCCTTACATTCTTAAAGTAAATCTACTTTTCATTGCTAATTACTTTTCGTCGCCACTTTTCATTCAAAACGTGTTTAAACCTGTACTAATAGTACAGGCCTAAACACGTTTATCGTATCAAAAGACACTCAGAGATTAAATTGTGTGTCAAGTTTATGCAATATATAGCTCGTCTAATGGACATGGCACAAACGTTTAATTTCTTAGCTAGTATCCAGTTGTCTCCAGTCGTGTAATTCAGAAAATGCTTTCTCATTTACTGGCATTTGTATGAAAGTTTATTCTAATTTGAAGAAAATTTCGTTTATGGTATCACAATTTGAGGTAGAGTACTAACCTCTTTTGTTAAATATCTTTAAAATTTAACACATATTAAATTGCTTCCCAAAAATATCATCTTTATTTAAAAGATTCTTCATCATTATTTGTGATTCACAATGCATTAAAAATAATAAAAAATTATACAAAAAATAAAAATAATTTGATTTTTTTAATTCTGATCGCATTTAGTCTACATCTTCATTATCATCTTCATTATTCATAATCATCTTCATTATTCATAATCATCTTC
>JAOUZG010049527.1:676052-709178 GCA_026289955.1 Argiope argentata | reverse complement strand
ATCATCTTCATTATTCATAATCATCTTCATTATTCATAATCATCTTCATTATTCTTAAATATCATTTATCAATGAAATAATTTGAGCAAAAATCAGTACTGATGTCACGTCCTACAGATCAGAAGAATGAAATATGGTTATCACAGATTTCAGATTCCCATCATTGTAAAAATCAAAAAATAACTATTTGTAATAAATAATAAGTAATAACTTCATTCATCTCATAGAATAAATTTCATCTGAGGAATGGTAATTTCACTCGACATTTTAAAAAAGCTATTATTTTTCTGCAAAAAATAAATTCGTATTGGACTCGAATCGAGTTCCAGTTCATTTTATCAACTAATATTAATGATTTAATTTATATTTATTTTTATCCGAAATTTCATTTCCTATGTCCAAAAATATAAGAAAACTAAGTGAAAGGAATCAGTAGAAAGTTGTTTGTTTAAATTCATGACAGAGTTCAAACTAAAAAATGTCGTTATTTTGTTTCCATCCAAAAAAGAAGAGTAAACAATTGTTCATAAAATTATACCATTATTTAAAAACAATTGAAAAAGATAGAAACATCTTTTACTTTAAACTTTTTTTTCCTTTAAATGCCTTAACTGTATGGCTAAATACAATTTTCTAAAAGTTTCCTTGTCAAAATGCTTTTATAAAGCAATTTGATATAATTTGGAAAAACAAGTTAAATCGTAATGCACTGCTCAATAACAATGGGAAAAAATAAGGAGGAAAACAATTTTAAGTTTACTTAAAAACTGAAATGTATTATAAAAAGATGTTAAAAATATTTTTAAATTGATTGAAAAAAGAAAAATATATATTTATCGTAAAAAAATTGATGTATGCAAAAAAAAATTTGAAATTTATAAAAAACTAAATACATTTTTTATGCCATTAATCTCAGAAGTTATCGCTTGAAAACGAAAGTATTATGGTAACTTTTTATCACATTATAATTACAATCTTTTAAAAACATCGGCCTGAGTCTCACATTTTGCCACTTCGAGGTCTCGCCGTTCTAGATCAATCACAGTATCTTGTAGACCACCTACACGCAAACACAAATACATTCACCTTTATTGTTATTACAGACACATAATAAGAAAAGTATTATAATATTTAATTCTTCTTTAATTTGACTTCATTTCCAGGTGGTTTTCAACAAATTCGTTACTACTTTGATTTTGGTTTATGTAATCAAACTCTCATAAAATTGACTTGTTTCTTTGACTATTTATGAAATAAAAATCATTTAATTTATTAGTGGAAAAACTAAATTTATCTTTTAAAAAATTATTTCATTTTCCAGGTTATTGAGAATTACATCAACAAAAATAAGATTGGAATGGGCAAAGATGGCTCATCTATTCATTATTTGCCGATAGGAAAATATGATAGCAAAGGTAATTATTAATTTGTAAATGTAGTTATTTGAAGATTTTCCTTAACGTTTGATTTCAGAATTGGAAATTGAGATTATTTGTGGAATATTCTAAAATAAATGATCAAGAAAAGTGTTCCTTAATATCTCATAATCAGTAGATTAGGTATTATATGAAATTTAATGTATAGTTTCTACAACATTTTCCTTCCTTAACTTGATTGTTTTAAACAAGTTCAGAAATTGATGAAATGAATGACAGATTTGACAATATTCTGCTTTATTTAATTATGCTTTAAGTATATGTTGGAGTTGAAAGTACAGTGTATGCAAAATGAATTTAAATCGTGTTTTTATTCTACCTTAATTACCTACCTCATCTTTCCTTGAAAACATTTTAAAATTATTGAAATGAAGAGCATTCAATTTTTATTTGTAGAGAAAATATCAGTTAAAAATTGCTTGTTCTTCTATGTACATTTTCATAAAGAGTTCTTTGGAAATTGTGCTTGTTCTTCTCTGTAAATGCTTAATAACGTTATGCTTAAATAACGTTTTTATTAGCATTGTTTCATTGATTTTATTAGCAATAGTTATATTGCAATAAAATTTTCGTTTTATTTCTTGAAAGTACTTATACTGAAATTTGTTGGCCAATTATTGACGAATTTATATCAACTAATTTTCAACTAAATTTTTTATATGATTTAATACTACGTATATAATAGCAATCCAATGAAATTGCAAATTAGCTATCTTTAGTTAAAGACAGGTCGCCAAAAATATTGGCTTTTGTTTAATCTTCATTAAATATCATAGGCATAATTGGACATTTATAATTCCCTAAAAATTGATATTATTAATCAAATTGTTATAGGCACTATTATTTAAAATTAATTCTGCTTATAAACCCCTCTAAGGTAGTAAAATTTTTAATTACATTACATTGTTTTCGTTAAAAAAAGTTAATTCTTCTGATAATGCTATTTTCTAACATCGCATTGAATTTTAGTATTTTAAAAAATATTAAAATTCAAAAAAGAATTGAGATAACATAAATTTGTATCTTTAAAAAGAAACTTCTTAAATTTTATTTTAGAAGAGTTCCTAGTATGTTCGTAGAAGTCACAGTAGTTGAATAATGGTATTAGAAGGTATTACAAAAAAACAAGCAACTTTTTCTTAGTTTGTAATTAATTTAATATATATTATCAAAATTTTAAAACATTACTTCTAACTGCATATTTTTATTTCAAACGATCTGATTAACAAATTAAACCCTTATTCCTTTAGGAAATAACAGTTTTCTGTTGGTTTGATAATTTCATAAAGAATATTTATTGATGTCTTGGTTGAAAACATTTTTTAATATATTTCTCAAAGAACAAATATGAATAAACTTTTACAGAATGTAATTACCTCCAGGTTATGTGTGAAACTTCATTCAACGTTATTTAGTTTTTCTATATAAGTAATTTAAATTTATATTGTGATTAGACATAACCCCCATCAAATGAAAATAATCAATAAATAAAGTTTTATTTTTATTTCTACTAGATTTTTAATTATATTCACACAAAGAACAACTATTTTTCATTGAAATTTTTTTAAAAAGTCAAAAAAGGTATTTTTAGCTTAATATATCCTATTAGAGTAATTATTTTAAAAAATATATTTGGCAAAAATCATTATAAAACTTTTATATCTTTCATATATCTCCTTAGAAAAAAAATTATAACATATATTTTTCGTTTATATTTGTAAAACTTTGTAATATATTTTCTTTTTCATAGGTATTTATATGTCAGTAAAAGCAATTGATTTAGAAAAGTTATTTGCAAAAATTGTTGAAGAGAATCTACAGATACTTAGAAAACAGAAGACACTGGTAAGTGTGGCAAAATGTTATTCTTTGACAGTTACAAATATAATTAGTTTTAAATTAGAACGTAAAGGATTCATTATGTAAATTTAAATTCAAGGACTTTTGAAAGAAAATTTGAATAACGCCTTTCATCTTTGTTTCTTTATTAAAATATTTATTTAAAAAATAAAATTAAAAGTTTATTTATATATAAATTTAATAATTAATTAATTTTCTGTATTAATTCAATCTAATTAACATATTAATCATCATTATTTTTTAAATCTGATGCAGCATTTTTCCATCGTTAATGTATATTATATTCCTATTTTCATTTCAGTACCATTTCCCATGCCTTTTGGTTGTTAAATTAAGCATATCATGTAACGACTAAAAACTATAAAATTAAATAATATTAGGCATAAATATAAACGAGAAAATTTTCTATAAATATGAAGATAAAATAAATAACTTTATTCAATCTTTTATTTCTAAATCACTTCTCAAATAAAGTACATTTTCGTCATGTTAACAATAACATAAACCTTTCAGGAAATTTGTGTATTCAAAATTCCATTTAATACCAATAAAAATAACAAAAAAGGATTTAAAAAATGAGACAGTTAAGTTATTGCAATTTTTGCTAATATTGTCTGTGATTGTAATATATAGGTTGCGCGTTGAGTGCTTTGGTTATGGAAACAACTTACCCTTGTGTAACAATATTTTCTGAAAGAAAAGAATAAAAAAAATGGCTTATATTAATTGACTTTTAAACTCATCATACAAAGAAAAAAAATTTAAGAAAACTTTTACTTTATATTCAGTATACATTATAAAAAGTACTAAACAAATTCTTTTGATATTATAATATAATATAGTTATTTACAGTGGAATAAATGCAATACACTAAAAATATCTCCTGTATTTTTATAATATAATATAGCTATTTATAATGGAATAAACGCAATGTTTTAGAAATTAATTAAAAATTTAGAGCTGAATTATTCTTTATTTTTTTCTAAAATAAAGAAGATAAATTAAGTGTACATAATATTAATATCAAAATAACATTAAAATACTTACAATCGTTAAATTTATACAGCATTTGATTGTTTTGAGAAAGGAAAGATAATAAAAACTCTCAGAGCGTTAAAAAATCTTCTAGCAGGTTTTGAATCAAAGCAAATGATAAAAAATTCTGGTTTTGGAAAATTCTGCGCAATACTCATAATGCATCATTAAATTCTTTATTTTATATTGACGACAAAATAACATATCCTCATTTTCTTAGTATTGATAAGAACACTAGATACATCAATTTTAAGTGTTCTTCCTCAATTTTCTTTAAATTTCCACATCGAAATGCTACATAATAAACCAATGATACATTTGAAGCATATTAAGAAATTAATCAAAAATGTAACCATTATGAAATTCAATTAAAAAATTTTATCTGAAGCAAACTATTGAAAGATGCATTCTATTTAAAAATTGCTAACGCTGCGACCACTAAAACACAGATAAACTTATTCATATTAGAAAAAATATTAAGTTTAATGCGAAAAGAAACAAAAAGAGAGAAAAAGTACTTTTTTCGGCTAAAAAGAGATATAAAGACCACATTCTAATTTAGATGTTTATAAAAGATTTTTTTAATATTTTGAAGAATGACTTATATATTATCTAGTTCCTGAACTAAAAAATAAGTTGAATTTTCTTGGAATTCTTTAAATTGAGATTCAACTGTTAATAAGAAAGGAAATTTCCTTTTGTTTTCTACAAAAAAATAAAAGATCTATAATTTTTTTTAATGAATATATATTTTTTCGTTAGTTTAGAAACTGTAGAACATATTGAGAAATTAGCATATCGAATTTGAACAAAAAATATGCGTTAGATTTAATTTATTAGTTATTTTATTAGAAAATTTTATCAAATTTAAAAATTTAAAAAAATTATCTAAAAATTCGAAATAATAAAAATGTATTAAATGTAGTTATAAAAATAGGAATAAATTTCCAAAAATATATTAAAAATAAGAATCTAAGGATTTTATAAAGAAACTGACTCAAATGTTAAAAATATTAAGTAAAAAAATTCATGATTGCAAAAAAAATCGACTTTTTAACGTTTGTTATCTTTAAGACGTTTATTTCAATAAGGAGTTGAAATAAAGAAATTAACTCAAATCTTAAAAATGCATATTTGACAATTAAAATACCTTCAAAATGTGTCTATCCTACTACGAAAAAAATAACAATTTAAAATGTTTAAAAATTTTATTAATGTTATGTCTGTAAATAATTCTGTCTAATTTATTTACTTTTTGCAGCCAAGGGGTTCATATCCTCATGTTGTTTTAATTTTTGACATGGATCAACTCACATTTGCGAATGCAACAGATAAGAAAGGTAGTATGACTTTCTCATTAATTATAAAATGAATTGAAAAACTTTACACGTCGTTCTTTTAGTTCATCAATGTAAAGTTTGCATTTTCCCCTTGCTCTAAAAACTTTATTATGACCTGAGACAAAACTGTGAAAACTTAATTCGTTGTAATGACTTGATCCTCGTCCATCAAATAAAATGGTAGCGTGTTATACACGAAGGGTTTATATACAGCTTTATACAATCACAAAAACAACAATACGTCCTCTAGGTTAAATGCTGATAAATATTTACAACTGGATTCCCCGTTCGGCAACTATGCCGGGGATTCACAAGCTGTCTGCATATCCGGCTACTTCATGTAGCTCCATAGATCTACGGATTATTTCCGGTAGATCTTCCCAACAAACTCGAGATCACGTGGTATCTCTTCAACTTCAGAACAGCTCACAGCTCGTCTCGTTGTCGTATCCACTCTCGTCCAGTCTCTAGCCAGATCAGCTGGTCCCGTCTCTCCAATCAGCTTGTCTCGTCCACCGGATCAACTTCTCTTCCTCTCCGCTGGATCAGATTCTCGACCGTCCATTTTAACAGTAGTGAAGCTCCACCTCTCAGGATCGCATTGGCGCGCTGGAGATGCTGATTGTCCAATCATTCTTCAGAAATACTCCCACTGGCGCGCCATCATGTCGTGGGAAGATTCTTGAAACATCTACCCCTTAACAGAATCCTCACAATACACAATGTTCGCATCTGCATTCACTTAGCACTTTTTCCTTCAATGGGTTGTAAAGAGCATATGCTGTTCATTATTGGAACTTTATCCCAGCTTGGGTGGTCCATAGAAGAAATAGTCTCATCTGGTATTTCGATACGGTTTGTTGCTTTAATGGGCCAAAAGCATGTGTGTTCCATTATTTGTCTTCTCTAAAGTACGAAGTACAACACTAAAAAGGGGAGAAACACAGTGCCCAACAAAGGATGAATATCCTAACCACTGGCTAGGAGTATCATTGTTGGAACATGTGTCTCTCCAACAGGAGACAAGGTGACGACTTTCTTACATCGTTATCATGTTTAATGATGTGAGTAAATGTTGAGAATATTGACAAACGTTGAATAGTTCAAGTATGTCGAACAGTTTTGAAAATATAATTATTATAATATACCTTGAAATTTAAAGTTACGATTTGTGAAAGTTTTCAGTAACGCAATTTTCAATTTACTATAGTTATTTATCATTGTCAATGAAATAATATATATATTCTGTATTATATTTTGATAAGAGATATTCCATGATGAAAGACTAGAATATTTTATTATCCAAAAGTTCTTTTTCAATTCATTTTATTAGTTTACACACTCTCGCTATAAATATATGTTGTTCACATTTTCAGTCGTTAATAAAATACTTTTTATTCATTAACTCAAGATCAAATACAATTTTTTAAACATGCAGTGGATGACACTTGATGTTCATATAGTTTTTTTGAAATGTTAATTTATTCATCAAATTTAATTTATTTTTCAATACTTTAAATAGATTTTTAGCAATTTGTAATATAGATTGAAATCAGCAGACAGTCGCTTAATCGGTGAAATGCAGAGATCTCAGTATTTTTCACGTGAAGGTGCAGAATGCGAGTTGTTCAACTCTTGCGAAAATCAGTACGTTTTTAATAAATTATTAATATTAATTGCATTATTTAAATACAACAGAAATAAAAAAAATTGTTCACCTGAATAGGAACTGACTAAAAAAATTATATTATTTGTTTATCTTATCGAACAAATAAAAATATTATGAACTAAGTCACTATTTTCTTAAAAGTTGCATTGTTTCATTCATTATTCTTACACTATTTTCACCAACATAAATTCTAAAATGTAATAATGAGTATAATTTTTAAAAAATTTGAAGAATCGAAGTATTTAAAAGCAATTCATAATTACTCAAAATGTGATGAAATAGATAGAGGAAAAATACTTAATGAATATTTTTCTCTTGTGAATGAAGAGTTATGAATTAGAAGTATATCTATTTTTCAATAAATTGTGCAATCATAGAAATAAGCATATGAGATTCTTTACATGAAACAATTATTAATTTTCTGATCCCAAAAAGACATTTTTTTTTATTCTTGCAAAAAGGAAAAAAATTGTCACTAGAAGTTATTTATTCCATAAAACATACGAAACAATCGTATAAAACGTTTATTTCTCAAAGAAAAACAGCATCAAGATTTTCATCGTAAATACAATATCGAATGATAGTATATGGGTCTTTGTTATTAAAACTTTTTGGTGATCTATTGCAGTTGTCAATGACATCACATTATACTATTTTTTATGAATATTTTGTTATTAATAAAATTATTCCAATGAGTAGTTACTGAAAAAATTACTAAAATTATGGAAAAAAATCATTAAAAATACTGCAATCATTCCAATAGAAGAAAATTCTGATCAATTTCCCATAGCAAAGAATGACTTTTCTCACCTATTGTTATTTTATCATCTTTTCAACTATGTATTATTCTTGTGGATAAAGTATCAAGATGTCTCATGTATCAAAATTATTTTATTCTCTGCTTTTGTTTACACTCTTGATTTACCTATTAACATTTTTTAAATACAGTTGCTAATAGAATTTACACTATTCATCTTTTTATGAATAGTTTATTATCAATTAAAACCAATCAAATAAAGTTGAAATGAATTTTATTTATTATAAAAAACGAATGTTTATCTTACTAAATCTCTCTTTGAGAGTTGTATCAGACTGATAGATAAAATATCAAACATTCTTGAACCTTCTATTTTTATAAACAAATACTTATTTACCTGTGATGAATTTGAAAATTAATTTGCCCAAAATTTTGAACTATTCTTCTGAATGTTTTATTGCATGTGATTTTCCATAGTTTTTATTATTGTATCATCCTTTAAATGATTTCTATTAAACCCGATGCATAAAAGGGGAAAAAGTTTAGAATGATGCGTTTTCGAAAATCATTTCTGTACGTAATCAGAAAACTCCTGACTTACTGAGTATAAATACTTTTTGAACTTATCAAAATCATATATGTTTTGTTCCTTGAAAAATTCCCTTTTTGGTAATATTATATTATATAGACATTGTAATATAAAACACTTGTTTTCTATTTAATATTCTACTTCGAACTTACGATGTTGAAGTTTAATATTTGGTAAACTAGGTTTTATTTAATATGTTATTAATATAATGATTACTCTAACTCTGAGAGAGAATTTTATCTCATAATATCTCTCATTTTATCTCAAAAATTTTCCCGACTAATTTTATTCGTTCTTGAAGAAACGATTGGCGTGCCTCTAAAGCTTTTTGTTTCAATATAAAAAAATTCAGAAAGCACGTGTCAGCAAGTTTGTTCTCTTATATCCACCCCTACTTTGTGCCTTCTCTATTACATTCTATTTGAAAAATTATGTCTGGGTCTCCTATTTAGTTATAATGTGTGCAATGAGTCAAACTTAAATAATTCACTGTATTTTTAAAATAATATAAGATTATAGAATATTGTAAGATTATAAGAATCTATTATAATAAAAATGGAGCTCGAAATGCGTTGCTAAGCGCAAAACTGGAGAACGGCTCGACCGATTAGGCTAATTTTTTGTTTAATAGTTTCGTTAAGACACGAGGATGGTTCTTATGCAGAGAAAAAATGAAAAAACTGAGAGGAAAATAGCTAAAACGACACTTTTCTTACTTTCCCGCCAAAAATCTTCATTCCCTTCCCCCACACCAACTGAGTGAGATAGCAGGAAGTAATAAATTATGATTTGTTTAGAAAGAAATACGAGAAGTCAGTTGGTTTTCATTCATAGATAACGGGATGTATAAAAAAGAAAGTAAATAGTTGCTTTTATTATTAGTCTGTATGAATATTTAATCTACGCCTGCTCAAAATAAAGTCTGGGCAGAGAAGAAAAAAAATAAAGGGAAAAAAAGGTTTGTAAAAAGAAAAATAGTGAAGAATAAAAGGAGAGAATAAAAAGAAATGAAGGGTGTGTATGTGTCACCATTATTTCCTTTGTGCGCGGCACTTTCCAAGCTGTTTTTAAACTTTCGCAACTCTTGAAAACCAATTATGTCGTTATTTGTTTAGTATGTTTACATTTATGACAGTTAGAATCTTCTTATTCTATAAAAACGAAGAATTTTAGACCTTTCCCTCCACCATTGAAGTAAAATATCAATTCCGGGTCAATCATTGTTCGGATAGAAAGAGAAAGACGAGAAGCACAATGAACAGAACATCTGATGAAAATAATACTAAATAGTACTATAAATGAAATAAATGATTATTAAAATTTGTTTGGTTTAAAAATATTTCGGTGAAAAACCTGTTATGAGACACAGCTACATAAAATATTATATGAAAATTTTAGTGAGCATTAATACTGGCGAACCGACTGGTCGCCAAAGGCGGCTAGTTTTTAATAAAAATCTGAAATATGCATTCAGTAAAATAAAGAAGATACTAAATAAAGAACTTCTTATTACTGAATATCTTAATTTACTATGAAATCAAATATTACACTCATCTTTAAGAATGAAACAAATCACTTTTTTAATTAGGATTTAGTACTAAATTCTAATTTAAAATTACATGGTTATTGACTCTCAGTATTTAACAATCAACAGCTTTCAGGCCAAAAGTGTGATGAAATATATGCATATTGTATCTGAATTCTTTCGAAATTATAAAAAGATAATATTTTTCAAAGAAGTTATAAGATCGCAATAGAAGTTCATATTTTTCGTAGAATTTATAAGATCGCAAAAGAAATTTATATTTTCCTAGAAGTTATGAGATTGCAATAAAAGTTACAAAAGATCAAGATTCCAAATAGAAGCTGTATGATATAATTGGGAAAATTTGTGCAGTTTTAACAAAAAATTTCCACTGGCTGATTATATTTATGTGCCTTATTCTGCAAGCAATTACATAATTTTGGTATTTAAGGAAAGTAGTATTTATTTAAAAGACTAAGATCATTACAATTTCCTTAAACAAATATTATTTAAGCTATCATAGAAATTTATTAGAAAGAATAATAATTTCAAACGAATAATAATTAAATACATATATTAAGAGTTTAATTTTAATATCGAGAAGGAATTTCATGCATAATTAATAAAATTTGAAAAGAATGATATCGAATTCACTAAGCATTTTGATTGATCTGTTTTTAAGAAATGTACGTGTGCAATCAATCGCATTATTTTTGTGAAAGAAAAAAAAACATTATTTTGTGAGAGTAACCAAATTTTCAAAGAAATTTCAATAACTTTTGACTCCCATCGACGTCATTTTTTTCATCCATAAACTCTCCCAGGAAAAAGTTATCATCCAAACATTTTTAAATTTTAAATTGTTATACACATTGTACCATTAACAATTGCAATTTTTTTAAAAAAAATTTATTCTGAAACAAAGAAGTCATATTTTGTTTCCATCTGTATATTAACTATTTTATATTAGTATATATATAAACATATTTGATTTTATACGAAGTTTCAAAGGTCAATAATTTTCTACTTTTTTTTATCTATGAATGGCACTGTATGGCCAAGAGGGACCCTTGTGTCAAAAATCCAAATCAACTAAAGTGTAGATTTTTTGAATAGGCATAAATACTTATGTTACATGAATATATTACATGAATTAGGGAAAAGAAATCAAAGCTTTAGCTGTAAACATTTGTTACATTTAAATTATATATATTAAAAAATTGTATTTTATCTAGATTCCTTTACTATCAAAAGCATAATCTATATTTATATATATTCTTATATTTATATTATAATTTATGAAGAACGATATCTCTTTATCTAAATATCAAATTTATTCATTGACCTGTCTGCAAATTAAATTTAAATTATATTACTAAATTCCAAGAGATAAAATTATAAAATTAAAGAAATTAAGTGGTTTAAACTAAATTTTATTTTAAAATCAGTTTTAAATTATTGTTTCATTTCAAACAGTTCAAAAAAATGATTTATTTAAATGAGGAATTGATATTAATATGTCAATAATTGTGATAATTTTAAAGAATAAATATTTATTATTTTTTGTGGAAAATATCGCACACACCTAATATAAATCGCCTTTCTTTCAGGACTTGAATATATCATTCGAATTTTAAAAGTTTGTCAAAATTATTATCCCGGAATCATAAGAACTATTTATATAATCAACGGTGAGTATAATCTAGAGTGAAGGTATAGTGCTTTTTTTTCCTTTAAAATCTGATTCTTTATTCAAATATAAAGACTCATTATTATTATAAAGATCATATAATATGACTAATTTTCTGTATTTATTTATCAAATTATCTCATATTTTCAATTCAAAATTGCTGTTTTAAAAACAGCTGTTTTTGATTTTTAATCTAAAATGTTTATAAATATAAATATATCTGAAATTATTATCTGAAATCGCAATATTCTTTATTTTCTTGAAAAAGTAGTTTAAAGCTGAAAGTTAAAACAAGTTTATTAGTTATTTTATGTTTATGATAAGCTATATCAACATGCCTATTATGTAGTAAGAATTTCAAATATATTCATCTAATAAAGAATATTATTCGTATTATTTTAAAATATAATTTTTCTGTATATGAATAGATAAAAACAATTTTTTTTAATACTTTCTGTTGAATTTATGGTTTTCACAGAGAATTTGATTCGTAAATAAATGAACTTTATTTAAAATTTTCAATTGCATATTTCTCTGTCTTTTTGTTTCTTTTTTTTTTGTAATACCATACAAATTAAAACTAACATTTATCTTTCGATTCATTTATACTGCTGCACATAAACAATTTAAGAGGTACACAAGTTTTTATTTACCGCTTATATGTTGCATAATTACCCTTCTTAATAAAATAAATTTTTTAGATTGGTAATCTCAAATTATAGATCCCCACAAAACTCAGAATTGGATAATTTGCACTTTATATTTACTTCGAATAGGATATACATCCTTCATAATTTCCCAAGAATTCTCATTAAATATTAAATTCAATAACATGAAATTTCTTATTTCCTTTTCTTACTTTTCTTTGTAAAAAAATATTGTTACTTAATACATTTCTCTATTTCTTCACTTTCGTCCATTATTGATCAGAAAATAATGAAAGCTAAAATTCTTATATTAATGGGCAGAAATACGCAAAGACATCAGTAAAAAAATAACAAATATATATTTTTCGAAATTTTACGATACACATTTTGTAATTCATTTCTCAAAGGAATGTTTTTATATTCTTTAATTCTGTAATTGTTTTTAATTACTTACTTGCTACAGTAAAGAATTCATATATATGTAAAGTAAAATATTTACTTTTTTTCAAATTAGAAATTTGAAAATCTATTTTATAAATTCCTTTAAATAATTTTAAAATTTATTAGTCTTCAGTAATTCTTTTTAATAGTGGTTTAGATAGTAATTTAAAAGAGACCAATAAAAAGATTAGTGGGGAATGTCTTTTATTGAGCATCCTTTATAATAATAAATAACTATATGTTATATGTAAAAAATATATATAAATAAATAAATATTTCTTTTTACTGCATTAGAAATAAAAACTTAATTAACAAACCGTTTTAATACTTGATTTTGTATAATTACAAATATTTTTTCAAGTGAATATTTGCTTTTAATCTATTCAGGTCAATGTATAATGAATGAATGTATATCAATATGAGAATTTATCTCTTTTAACTAATACATAACATTTTTTTCTGCAGTTTCTTCTTATTTCATGATCCCCCTCTCAATCGTGAAAACTTATCTTTCAAGCTCTTTCGTCAACTTAGCGCAACTTTACGGAACTGGTGAGTAATAAAATATCATTCCTATTTTTCCATTTTTTAAAAATATTTCTTTATGTAATACGTTTTTATACAATTTCAAATATTATATTCCTATTTTGACTTTTTTTTCTAAATTTCCGAATCCGGAATTTTTTTTTATAGTATTCAGATTAAAAATTGTTTAGTTAATAATAATAAACAAATTATTATTAATTTAACTAATAGTTAATAATAACTTAAGTTAATAATAATAAACAAGTCCACTTTTCTTTCGGATCATGATTGGAAGATGCTCAATCTGATTTGAAATTTTAGAGTTATTCATATCACTTAAACGCTGTAATGATCATCTCTACAAACTTTTATCTGACACGTTCGAAGGAAAATTATAATCATAGACCTGAAATATAGCGCCATACACTTTTACAACTCCATTTCTCAGATATTTCGAATTCATTATCTCAAAATACTTGAATGTTTGGTTTCTCTATCAAAATTAAGGAATTTTCTATCCCTCCCAAAAAATTCATAAAGACAGATTTTGTTTTTAAGCGGTTGATATGCATAAGATGATCCTGCTTAGCAAATGCATGCATGGATATCTCTTCAGTGTTCCCAGAAATCCTGCTAAAACAGCCAAAATGAGCCTCTGAAAACGAACAAAGTATGCTCCTTGGCTATTCAATCTAAAAATATTAACAAGAGAGGAAAGGAAAGTAGAAACGTATTAAGGTGCCTCTGGTGACTGTCGTAGTTTCGATGAACGAGCTTTTGTAGTCTTGCAGTACTGATAAATGCATTCATTATAAATAAATGGGCCGGTATGGCCTGGTTGGTAGAGGTTTGGACTCGTACTCCTTAGGCTTCGAGTTCAAAACTCTCCGGCCAAAAGATTCCCCAAGTGTGTGGCGACAGGCGCTCGTTCAATCTGTTCGTGGTTGCAAAGTCCTAAATAAAGAGAGTAATACCACTGGGGTACTAGGTTAAATGTGATCGTGCTCTGTTTCAGGTCTAAATTACGATCTGAGATGAATTATTGAACTCCGCCCCCTAAAGGTGTTTGTGGCTTGTATGTAGCTAAGTCGTACTCTTGGACCTAGATTTTGCTACTTGTAAAACAAGATATACATATCTCTAGCTTAAAACCCGCTCATGTATCAGCGTTGCTTGTCCATGGCAAGTGTCATAAATAGCAACAACAATTATAAATAAATGTGAATTGTAAAAAAATTCCTGAAAAGGGATACAAAACGTTATATTCTTTTTCTTGATGCATGGGTTACTATTTATTTTCAGGCATTTATCATATTTAGCGAAAAAAAACTAGTTTAAATTATTGAAATTTTTATGCTTGAGCATCAAAAACTATTGTTTTAATAACAGTGATGGGAAATGGTATTTGTATGATCACCTGCTTCTGTACAGAATAGAATATTGGACATTAATACAATTAGATGCCCAATTTAAAATTTTAATTCATTAAATTTTGCCAGAAAATTAAAATTTACTTTTAACAACATCCGCTTATTATAAAAAAATAACCAATTTTTAAGCTACTTTAAAACATTAAAAAATTACCAACCACATTATTATTTGGATTGTGGTGATCTTTTATGTAATTTTATAGGTTTTTGTGATTGTTTGTAAAATTACTTATTGCTGCTCTTAAATTAAATTATTCCATTGTTTTATTAAATGTTTATGTATAAACTCATTTTATTCATGCAACTGGCCTTTCAAGTATCTCTTCTTTTATTAGAAAGAAAATATGCGGATTACGAACAATAATAAGCTATTAATAAACAATAATCAATAAAACAATTTTTAACTTATACAGAAATTCGATGTTGAAACCTTTTTTATTAAAAAGTTGTAAACTCATATTCCTATAACTGCCCAGCCATATTAATAGTCTCATTGAAATTTTTTAATAAGATATGAAAATTTTTGCTGCTAAACCTAAAACGGAAAATGTCTTTTTTTACATATAAAATGCTATTCATAAGGGATTTTTTTAATTTCCATTTATTACCGCAGAGCTTTTTCCTCCACTATTTAAAAAACAATTTAATTAATTTTGAATTTTCAAACGCCATGTTTGTTGTTGATACTATATTATTTGAATTAAGAATTTATGATAATTCATAATTTTATGATAATTCATATTTGTGTTAAACTTTATTATTTAAAAATAAATAACAATCAAATTAAAGTACTTTTCTTAAATTTAGAAATCATAATATAATTATGAACTATGCATTGAAATTGCACTGTTAATAGCTTCATACTCTGTATTTCTAATTCTTCAAACCAAATCTACAGAAACGCCCTTCCCATTCAATAATCTCTTTCTGTGTAATAATAAACACAATTGCGTATTTGCACTGTATGACTAAACCCTCTAGTATAAAATAATAGTCCAATTTTGATTTCTGCTTTTTGCTTTAACATTCACACAAATTCACTTATATTCTTTATCAAGAAATATATCTTTAGCTGGATGAAGATACTATTAAATAAAATAGACTCATATAAATTGATTTCATTATTTTTTCCTTCTATTTATGAAATTTTCTCGTTTTGTAAATAATATAGAGAATAGTTTGCATTGTAAAAAGTTAATGCAATAGAAAAAATTGAGGCCGTATCTGAATTCTCAGTCAAAAGTTCTTAATTTGTTTTTTAGATTCAATCCATGGTAAACTGTGTTCTCTTGTGTAATTTAACTAAAATGACAAATAAATATGCCCAGTAATTATGGACGAGTTTTGATTATCTTTAATGCTTAAACATGTTTGTATTTTATATATAGACTCACAACATGTACATAAGTGTATTTAATATATAAAAATAACACATATAGCATGTAAAGCACTAATATATTTATCACCTTAGTTCTGAAATGATAAATCCGGCTTGAAGACTTACTCAAGGGTCAGCCTCAGGCAGGGACTAAAACCAGGGATTTTGTTCTGTAGGGGTCTGACTTTCGTCCCAAAATATTGACCCCTAGTGACCCGAAAATCCTCAGAAATTGAGCCCTTCAAGATAAAGCTGTGTTACAAAAGTAAAAGACAATAAATTATACAATATCAAGCAAAGTTATTATTTCTAAATACAATCATTATTACTATAGAACAAAAACAAATTACAAACAAACCACAAACATAAAAACAAACACAAACTATAAGCTAGTTTATAGTTATCCTCGCTTCAATCCCTACCCGAGAGTGACTCTTGAGATTGTCTTCAGGTTAGATTCATCATTTCTTGTTTTATCCTTTTTTGCTTATATTAACTTATTATTTTTACTAATTTGATCAATATTATATCAAATACAGTATATATTTATAAAAAAAATGTGGAATAGTCTTACCAAAGCATAAGGAATTATTAGTTTTTCGTAACCTTTGCAAGACATTTCTATAGAAAGAAGAGCTATTTTTTCACATTAATCTCATAACTGTTTTTTCATATAATAGTGAATTAATTTTTTTTAATACTGTATATGTTGTATTCCTACGAAGTTAATTAACTAAAACGTAATAATATAGGGTGTTATTTTCTAGCTATTTGAAAATCGAAAAGAATACCTCATTTCCTACCTTTTAATTCAATTACATTTCTTATTTCAATGTAGATGGTTGGAAAGAGGAATTATTGAAAGAAATCGATGCCGATCAGCTCCCAGCCTTTTTGGGAGGAAAGAAAACTGATCCCGACGGAAATCCTCTCTGCAAAACCTTAGTAAGTAAAATAATTGCTTTCTGTGATGTACCATTTTAAACTGGACGACTGCTATTGACAGCAATGAAGAAAATTTGATGCTTAAAATTTTCCAAAAATATTGTAAATAACTATAAATCATAAGCTGATAACGTTGTCGAATTCATTTTATGATTACGAGATATCTTTTCTAAACAGATATTGGGTCAAAAAAGTATATATAGAATTTTGAATTACATAAGGAAGCATTAACGTTGTGAAACTACATATTATAATTTCTATATAACCTTATTATAATCTTTTTTTTTTACATATTCACACAATTTTCCAATTTTTAAAGAATAAAAAGTAAAGAATTAAGTATATTATATAATTATAAAATAAAGAAATAGCAAACTGAAATGTTGACAATTTCAGCATATCCAATACAATTGTTAAAAGAGATTCAATATTGAAAATTGAAAGTCACATTTAGGAGCAACAGGATTTGATATTTTTATGTGTGTTCGCTAGTAAAATGTAAGAAATAATTTTTTATAGAGAAGAAGTGCATATAAATGCGTGTAATGATTGATATAAATGATTGTTCATTCATAAAAATACAATTTAGAAAGAAGTTCTGTTCTAAACTGTCACATATATTTATTCAATATGATGTATTTCATTCAGTGGATCCGGACGATCAAATACTTATCATTTAATGGTGAGAAAAGTGATTTCATCGTTAAAGAGTTACCATATTGAAATCAAAATTTGGTTCTAATCTTCAATTTTGGTGATTCGAACACATACCGAATTAACATACACTTTAATATGAAAGTTTTAGCAAGAATTCTCTATAACTAAAAATTTGTAATTTGAACGTTAAAATGTACCTGATTTTTTCAAAAAATACTACTTAAATATTTCTCAATTAATATCTGTTAATTTTTTTTAAAAAATGAACTAAAATTACATATTTTTTTCAGATTAGTCAAGCAGGAAAAATAGACGAGAAATATTACATCCACAAATCGAAGAATCCTTTATCAAGCGCTCCAGATGTCAAGAAAATTGTTCTTGCAAGAGCCTCTTTTTCAGAAATCGAATTAGACGTCGAAGAGGATGGCTCCTTCATTGAGTGGGAATTCGAGACGAAAACCAGAGATATTGGCTTCGGTCTTTTCTACAAGGAGATTGAAAATGGCGAAGAGAAAATAACGGAGCTCGTACCTTTACTGAGAATAAACACGGAAGACTACTCTGAAACTGGAGTGTACAAATGTGAAAAAGCTGGGACATGTGAGTGTGATTCCTCTTATATATTTACTTCTACAAGTGACTACAGGAGACTAATTTTACAAAAGTCATTTATTTTTAAAACGCTATATATTTCAGTTCATTAAATGTACTCATTATGAGTGATACATAAAGATAACTGCAAACTTGTGAAGCTTCCCATACTCTTGATATATATATATATCCCCTGGGTGAAAGCATCCACCACCCTTCCCCTTGTTTAGGGGGTATTTGAAATATTTCTACGAATTTGAACTCCCCAATGATCGTTCCGTAGGGATTACTTTTCCAAAGAAAGACAAAATTCGTAGAATCATCAACAAATTCCAAAATAAGACATGCTGGTGAGGATGACTTTCCTTTGCTCCTATGGTTCCCCATGCTGCCTGATTTAATATGTTACAATATCATTTTTATGTACATATTAAAGATTATGTATCCCCTCTATCAAGAATATTAAATTTAGATAAAAGATTAAAGCAGCACTGATCACTGTTACATGATAACGTCACAAGTTGTTTTGAACGAGTTCAACTACTTTCTGAATGTATATGTGAAACAGCGTACATAAAACGATTGTAGAATATGCAGTAAACGTGATGTGCATGAGGTGAAAACTTCATTAAACCAGATAGCATCCTGATAACACAAGTAATTACTTTTGTATAGTGGTTACGTTACTCAGCAACGAACCCTAACATTGCACCTTCGGTCCTATCAACCATCCACCCCCAATGGTGACCCACAACCTTGAGTAAGCAACATTCGCACAGTTGTTGTAGCGCCTCTACCGTCAGCGTAAGTCCTTAGGTGTATTAAATACAACAACCAACATCACCAACAATGAACATTATCAGTATCAATAACTCACTCACTCTCTTGTATTGTTAGACTCACTGTTGGGATAATATGTGATGAAAATTTCATAAACCATATAACATCCTTCGTGCACAAGTAATTACTTTTGTATAGTGGCTGTATTCCTCGGTAAAGTACCCTAACGTGACGTGTTTGGTCCTTTCAAGAAACCACCTAAGCAAGCAATTAAACATTTCATATTTTTTGTGTTGTTAGAATTTCACCATTAAGTAAGGGAATTCGAACACTTACACCGTTATGGACTTCAATAGTATTCTTTGTATGAGATATCTTTTTAAAGTATAAAATTTTTAATTCAAGCTTTGATATAAAATATTATTAGATTCTTTTAAATTTTTATAAAGTGTATGGCATTAAATTGGTAGAATTCAGAGACAAAAAATGAGCTGGGAGTATTGAAGGAATAATTATCTGTCATAAAATGCTCTCAATACATAAAATGTATAATGCCTCTTAAATTTCCTTCAATACTTCATAAAATGTAATCCGTCTTGTAATCAAGCAAATATTTGGTATGGAAAATATGTGAAACTGAAATAACAAAAAGTTATGTAAGATCCAGTTTTCCCTTAGGAATATTAAAAATATGATTAAAATATCAAACCAAAACAATTAAATAAGCTTAGATTAAGAAAAAAAGAAAATTTTGATTCCTGGTATTGAAAGAAGAATAATTAATTGCAACTATTATTAAAGATAAAAAATATGTGGCTTGAAACAGGACAGAAATGTGCCCTTCCTTTTTCATTTTATACACTTGCAATTATAATAATTGAACATTTTAATGAACTTTGGATGCTCAAATTGGAGTACAGAAAGGCAATTTATAACTGCTATTATGCCAATGAGGCTTTCACATTAAGTGATTTTGAGCACAACTGGGAACTATTTTGAGACATATAGAAAACGTCGTTGTCTCTTTCTTTACGGTTCAATTTTTTTTAAAAAAAAGTTATTTCATCTTTTCTTTCACCCTTATTTTGTCGAATGAAATCAATCTTAACGCAGGCGCAAAAGCACAGAGAGTTTAAAGCAAACAATATGTGAAATTTTAAGGAGTAACAATGTGACTTCATTACTTAACTTCAGTGCACACATTTTAAAATATGGTCTTTAAAATTAGCATGAGGACGTGAAACATTTCGAATTAAACCAATCTTAACGCAGGCGCAAAAGCACAGAGAGTTTAAAGCAAACAAAATGTGAAATTTTAAAGAGTAACAATGTGACTTCATTACTTAACTTCGGTGCACATGTATTAAGATGTAGCCTTTATATTTAGCATGAGGACGTGAAACATTTTGAATTAAACCAATCTTAACGCAGGCGCAAAAGCACAGAGAGTTTAAAGCAAACAATATGTGAGATTTTATGGAGTAACAATGTGACTTCATTACTTAACTTCAGTGCACACATTTTTAAATATGGTCTTTATAATTAGCATGAGGACGTGAAACATTATAACAAAAAAACTGGGTAAAACACAAAAATATTTAAAAATTGAATACTAACAGCCATTAATGTGTTAAGGCTAGTATTGTTTACACAATGCGGTTTTATAGTACCTTTTGCACGTAAACATGCACTTTTTGGACCTTATAAGGATTGTTCGGGGTCTTCTGGGCGATGAAATATTATTTAAAACACAGAAAACTCTTTTACTGTTTAAGAGATATATTGTGATGTGAATATAACATACACACATGTATGTATATAAAGTATAGTCTTCTTCTCAAGGAATGATGAACAGGATATGTATAATAAGGTGATTCAACAACAAATTTTGGCTTCAGATAGCAAATAATCATTTTACATATTGAGTTCACTGGTTTATATACTTGTTTAATATTAATAAGTAATTATTTTAAACACCAAAACTTTTTTTATGAAATAACAAAGCATTTTTCGTGAATATGTGCTATGCCATCAAATATTAACTGAGATAATTTGACTTGCTCAAACGTTTCAGTTATTTTTAAAAATAGAATCTCAAATCATAAAATACATTAATTTAAAATACATATTTTAATTTTATTAAAAATTTTATCAAATGCACTAATAGCAATGGCAAAGCATGAATACTCTTTAGTAATAATAAGTGAATGCAACGAAAGAAAGTCCTTACTGCAGCAAAGTATGAAAAAAATTACAATAATTGAAATAACATAATCACCTCTTAATCAAGCGTAGAAAGAGGAAGCATAAGAATCCAAATCATAAATAATAAAGAATTCATTAAAAGGAATTTGGTTATATAGTAAGAAAAAATGTACCCGAAAAATCAAGTTTTTTCCTGTTTGAGAAGTTCATTACATGCGTCTTTAAAAAATGGAGCTGAAATTTGGGAAAAAAAATCACATTTCAAAATCTTGTATAAAACTTTTTGAAATAAATAATATTTGCGAATATTGATTCTGTATGCATAAATTATTAAAATTTAAATTGAAAGGTATTCAATCTTTTATAACCCAAAGCTATATAAATCATGAAAGTATATTTATAAAATTGTTATTTTTCTGATGATAATAGAAAGGAGACAAAAATATAGCTGAGACAGCAAGTAATTAATAAATATCACCTAAAAGAAAAAAATTAAACATATTTAATAAGTAATTAAAATAATTTAATTAATTTGAATTAGATTAAAATATTTATTAATCTTTCATGGGGGTTTTCTGCATAAAAACGTATCTAATGATTCAAAAATAAATTAGAAAAATTGATAATAAAATAATTCAATCAATAAAACTCTCAAAGCAGATATAAATGCAGAACCGACATTCATATAAATTGAGATATTAACTAAATGTGATCGACCAAGTGGTCTTAAAACCATCAGAATTTTCAATAAATCTATAATTTTAAATCTTCTAAACTTATAATCCTTCTCTAAAACAATGGAAGTAGTCTTCTTAAAATTTTCTTGTATCTTTCTAATAAAGGTGTTACACCTCTCCAAAATTTAAAATTTTTGACTCAAAGCTTTACCTGACATTGGGGAACAATAGTTGCGAAATGTTGATCATTGGCTTGAATTTAGCATTTTTACTGTATCTATCTTAAGTTCTTTGGCGATTTTTTATTTTTGGAAATCGGATTCATCCCAAATATTCAGCAATACAAATCCGGAAATCGAATCTGTGTTTCAGAATGTTATTTCTGACCGATTGAACTGAAACTTGAACCAAAATTATAATTGTAATCACAAAATACCGTATCAAATCCTATATATTTAAGTCATTACATTTTTCGACTTATTGCAACGCTTATGAATGGATGAACCAACAGCAAAATGAAAAAGAAATCTTTCACAGATTTGGTTCCAAGTTTGAAAGATATATATGCTTTAGATTTTAAAACCATTTTCAGCTTTTATTTATCTAGTTCTTCCCTATTTCTAGTTTCATTGTTATATAATATTTTAAAAAATTACCAGAAATAAATTCTGCGAATGAATACGCTCAAAATTTGATTGAAATCAACGAATTTAGTTTCAAATTTAAATAGCGAATTTCATTCATCTAGTTCAAAGCGGTTTTGAGTTATCTATGTAACAAAGACAAATAGACAGAGAGATGTACAGACAGGCAAACAAAATACCAAAAAAGAATTCATCAGACAAGAGGAGTTTTAAAACTCTTAGATTCTTTTAAATATAGTATTCGAATTGTTTGACAATTCTAATAATTTCTCAACGTAATTGGTATACAATAATGCAAAAGTGAATCTATGATTAATTATTTTTTGTCACTTTCAGATATCGTCCTGTTTGATAATTCATATAGTTGGATCAGGTCAAAAGAAGTCTACTATCGGGTAAAGGTTGTGAGCCCAAAACAAATTGAAGTTGACATGCAGACCTAAAATATTGTCATGTATCAGATATTAAACCGCATTTATGGTTCGAGGGAGTTTTAACTTTTTATTGAAAAATGTTTTCTTCTCCATTAAAAATCGCCAATGTAGTTATCAAAGTATTTTAATAAAATGGTGTTCTTTTTTTAATTACTTTTTTTCTGTCTTTTTCTTTTTATTGTTCGTCCTAAAATTTGCACATTTTTCAAATTTGTATAAATCCTCAAATTGGAAAATTGTACACCAATAACGTTCATTTTTCTTTCTCTTTCTTCTCGCTTTTCACTCTTTTTCCACGTTTGAAAAAAAGCTCTGCAAATTCTCTAAAAACTAATAACGTTTCACTTTTTGCTTTGAATGGTGATAATCCACTGTTATGACAATGAAGTTATATGGAATAGGATTTTAACATGACTATAAATGTTTTATTACTTCTCTGAGTTTGCATTAAAATAATATTAACTGCTGTTGGAGAATCACGTGGCTCTATCGCGATAAAGTCTCAATCAATACCATCTTTTTGAAGGCATTTGTTATGGTGTGATATTGATTCTATTGCCTGATTCTCTTGTTCCAATAAAATCTCGGATATCATTAAATTCGAAACATAATGCCTTTCTTAGGAACTGCGGAGATATAAAGTGTTTCTTTTACCATGTAATTCCAATTAATGATATAAAAATAGTTTTAAAATTTTCATTTCCAGTTGTTTGAAAAAGAGCAAAATGAAAACCTTATCTAGCACTTGTTTCTTTGATACATATTCATGCAAGTCAATTAGAGAATAGCAATCATTGATAATATTATTTGACTAGAATTATTGCAATATGAGAAATAATTTATTTTCCTAAAAATTTGCACATATAAATCAACGAAAGACATTTGAGGTATTTCAATGTGCTTCGTATCAAATAATAACAAAAGCAACAGTAATACTTATCACATAATTTTCCTAATTATATAACCAAATATTAATTTTATAAAAATAATTTATTATTTTCCACTTCTTATAGCGCTACAATGAAAGCTTTTGTTCTGCAAACGTTTTTTTTTTCCTCTAAACTTAATAAACTGTTTTAGTTTTATACAAAGATAATTCATACCAGACTCTTCGACCCGACTCTAAGGCACACGGATTTAAACCATACCACACGCCGCTACATCAACACTAGAGGAATCTGTGGTTCATCCCATCACAGGCCACGTAACAACCCTTCCCGAATGAGGTATGTCCCGTCTTCGAGGGGAGGAACCTATCCCCATTTATTAGTGTACCTTACAGGGCGGTGAAATCCAACCACTATGACAGAAGCATCTAGAGAGAGAAAAAAAATTTATTGTTATTTACACTTCTGTCAGCTATTATAATTTAGAAGATTAAAATCCAAATAAAACACTTTCTGGAAGTTCGCATTTCAAAAAAAAATTGCGTTGCAATTGTCAAATGACTGGATGATCCAAAATCGAATCCATTAACTATGAATAAATCATTTACTTATAAAATTCGTTAATATCATATCTACCCCTATATTCCAGTAAAAGGGTTTATATTATAGTAGCAATAAAAGAAATCTAAAGGCAGAATTTATATAAAAAATCATTGTTTAAAATTTTAAAAAAACATTTTTAAAAAATTTTAGTTGACATTCATTTAATTATCTTAATAATTAGTAAGTTCATTATAATTAATCACGCCTTCGCTTTGGAATAAGCATATAAGATAGTTTGAAATTTTCCTCTACATATTCTTTGAAATTTGTATTTTCATATTTCTTAAATATCTTAAAATGCATTTTTCGTACTAAAATTAATGAAATTTTAAAATTAACTTTAAATTGGATACAAATATAAAGAAAAGGAGCATTAACTTATAGTGGGTGAAATATAATATCTTTAAATATAATATCTATAAAAAAAAGAATTGAATTTTATCTACCATTAACATCAGTATGAATTGTCAGGATATAATGCAGTTTCTTTTTTAATTTCTAATAATCTTTAGCGATTTAGATATACAAATAGTTGAGGAATAAGGAAAAGGACAATATTGATATACATCATCATCCGATTGTCAAATTTAGCTTTAAATTGTGATAAATAGAATCTAACTCTATGTCTCCGGGGTGCTTACTCCCTGAGACAAACAGAAGCCCGGGCGTCTACTTTTATGCAATACTCTAGGCACTACGTCATCAAATTTCTTAATCCGAAATTTTTTTTAATTCTAAAATAAAATAAAATAATAATATTAATACATTTCACGTGCTCTAATAACCAGGGCTTTGAAATTGAGCAATTTGGACAAATCAAAAATTGACGTAAAAGAGGAAATTAAGAAGGAAGAAAAAAGAGGATTATCAATATGTATTAATTTTTTTCCAATAATTGAGAGGAACATTTTTTTCTAAAATTCAAATGAAATGAATTCTAATTTCAGTTTATTATTATGTTATACAAGGAAACGAAGAAAAGATACAACATATCATGGTACGTGAAAATATCTCGTTAAACCGAATGATTGATATCAATCGGGAAAATAATTTCCTCATGATATCCTTGCCCAGGTATTCTATTGTCTTGTGATTATCCCGAATCATAACTTCTTAGTTCACGATAGCCAACTCATTTCAACAATAGGAAGGAAAAAGAGAAACAGATATGCATATAAAAAATAAAATATATTTTACTCTTTCATCAGACAGTCAGCTACATTATTAAATATCATCCTCAACTGACAGACAAATAAGTAAGTTTCACAACTTTGTAAATTTATGTTCGCTTTTTTTATTATTATTTTATTATCTGCAATAACAGCGTATAATTTAAGTAACTACTTCTACTAATGCTTGGCTTTTTTATGAGCTATAAATTATTTTTAAAATGTATTGTGTTTGAAAGATTTTTTTAACCGTCATTATTTTGTACATAATCTAAAGGCGTAGAATGATCATCCCTTATCACTAGATGCAGGCATTTGTAACTATTTGAACTTATCATTTCGTGATAATTTAAAACGCATATTTGATTCGCTAACATATTATTCTCCAGCAGGTGATAATGGACAGTCATGAATTATTCTGAGTAATCATGGGGCTGATTTTCTTTGTAACCACTAACCAAATTAATTTATATTATATTTTTTAAGTGTATCCTCATTTCCTACGTTATTATAACAAGTGCAATAATCACATAACTCGTGTTTTTTATACATATATTTATGCATTACTTCATATAACTTTTGAACAAAATTTTTAAGTAGAAAATAGTATTAAATGGTTATATATTATTTTCATTTCTTACATGTTTATAAATCCTATAAATATTTTTTTTGTTTTATGTTCATCAAATATTTTGTTATTTAATAAAATTCCCAGGTGAACAATGCTCAGAAAACTGTTAAGTGACCAGTAAGGATTCGGAGGCAGGATATGGCATTCTGTTGCATATATAGCTTAGATGCTTACGTGTTTAGACTATGCAACAAATATATTGATTCTCGTTTAATTGAAAATTTCTTAAATGTAAAAAATATTAATGATTTATGCATTGTTTACTTTCTTTACTTATGATTACTGATTTATGCAATATGTTGCTTATGTGTTCGGTGTTCATATTATCATATAATAATATTGATTAATATTAAGGAGTTTTATGTTACGCAGAATAATAGTTTAGGAGTAAAGTTCCATTATTTATTTATTTATTATTGTATATTTGCTAATTAATTTCTTTTTATTTACTGTTTTTAATGTCATTTCTATCTGGTAGCTCATTTCTGATTTCTACAAAAAAAGAAGCAGACTTGAAATGGGATTATGTTATATTACATTAAACAAAATAATAATTAGTTGTATTTTGAATGTTTTTTTATCTTGACTAATTAACTTTACTTTTACTGATATTTTTTATTACAACAATTTGATTTTGATGGTAAATTAAAAATTCTTCAGTTCTTTCTAAAAAAAACTGAAAAATTAAATAAATTCTCTATTTTATAGTCAGTTACATGTTTACTATTTTACAATATATTATTATATAGTAATCCCTTTTCATAACAAATCAAGTGAACAAATGTTAACAGTCAAATTTGTTGACAAATATTCCTTACCCTTTCACAACTTCCTGTAAAATTTTTGATACTATTTTTACTCAAACCATGTAGCTTCATAAATATTTCATGGGAATTCTTAATGATTAGTAATAACTAAAGGCAAGATTTTGCTAGTGAACAGCAGTTTTTATTTTCTTTATAAGTAAAAAGGCTGTAAAAACATTGACTCAAAATTATGATGTATTTTCCAAAATGATTAATTTTATTATGTGGTATTTGGTATGTAATTTCTGTATGTAGAGTATAATTTTAAAAAATGATTGATTTTTAAATGATTTTATTTGAAGAAAGATATATACCCTGAAATGCAATTCGAATAAATGGCCAAGTATTATAGAAAATTATCGTGAACTGTATTTTATTTATAATATATAGATTTAAAAATACAAGAAAATCATAATTAGCCTTACAAATTTTGTTAAACTAGATTAAGAAACACTAAAACAATTCGTAAAACCCATTACTTATTAACAAATGTCTTTTACAGATTAGTAATTCTCATTTCAACCAGAATAAATTGTAATTTCATTTTATTTTCATGTAATTATCATAAAAAGCAAATAAGCCTTCAAACTGGATTCGTTGGCCATGATTTCGTACATGTTATGAAAAGAAAAATATTTTGAAATGAGCTCCGGCTTCAATATTTTGATGGTATATCCGTTTGATGACATCCGACTAATTTCATTTGTCAAAGGAGATATTAATTCTACTGACAGAATCCAAAATTTGGGTACTTTTCCGTTAACCGGGTAGCAGGGAAAAATCGCCAAATATTGTAGCATTCCGCCAAATGTCTTACAGTGATTTTAAAGAAAAAATAACCAAATGATGCAGAATTCCGTCAAAATTTTTCGACTATTTTTCGCAGCCGCAAGGCTAACGGAAAAATACCAAAATGTAATATTGATCTACAAACCTAAAGTCAATTCTACGTATGTAATTCCTACTTTTTTTGTAAGTGGTTTTTTTTTTCGTTTGTAAGCGGAATTCGTATAAATGCGTTATGAATGTTTCTATATTTTTCTTGTCACAAATGCATGTATATTAAATATCATAAAAATTATTTAAAACAACTGATGCTGCTATTCTTAAGTTTACTTTTATCAGAAGAAAGATTAACCGGAAGAAGAGATTGTCCTTTGAACTCAATCTTCTCTTACCCTAAGGCATGAAAGGACAAGGAAATAAAACAAGGAAATTAATTTTATGCAAAATAACAATGAAACTATCTAATGACCTTTTAAATATACAATGAATCCTTGAGGTGATATGTATTTGATATTTAAGTAGGAAATGCACTTGATATTTAAGTAGGAAATGTACTTGGTATTTAAGTTGGAAATGTACTTGGTATTTAAGTAGGAAATGTACTTGATACTTAAATAAGAAAAGTACTTGATATTTAAATTCTTGATGTTTAAACAGGAAATTCAGCAAAGAGGCTAAAACATTAAGAATTCCTCAATGTTGTTCTATTCAAGGATTTTCTTGAGAAAACGAATAGTGTTTACTTTCTTGTTTTCTTGTTAAATGGAAGTAAATTGATTATGCTTTTTGAATATCTTCCCAATTGAATCCAAAAGTGGATAAAGATCTTCACTCAAATTTGAAAGCACACAGGAAGATAAATAAACTGAAAGTGTACAAGTTCAGGGATTCAATAAAAAGTTAGATAGTGATTAAAAATCTCGTTGCACAAATTATTGACTGAAATGTATTCATATAAATTCACTCAAAAGTAACAGATTATATCATTCGCATATTCAGAAATCGACTTGTCGTTAAAAAGTCAATCAATTTAGGATTTTGAATTGAATTAGGTCAATAATAATAAGAAGAAGAACCATATGTCCAATTTCATAAATCTATATCTTGCGCTCTTGAATTATTACCAGATTTAAATCTTCAGGGAAGTTGCATTTTCAGTTACCTTATTTACAAATAGATAGATTTTTCAAAAAACGAATAAAAAAAGAGTTTTATGTACTTAATATATCTAAAATATGCCGCTTCATCCAGAGTATGTAATTGGTTTCTTTGACGAATGTATAGCATACTTCTCATACATTGTACGTTTTAACATATACAAATTTTTATCTTAGTGAATTAGCAAATACAAAATTTTCATTTAACGTATTAACAAATACAAAAAAAAATTCTTAACGAATTTTGCCAAGAGTGGGATATAAAAAAGGTATAATAATAAATTGCATAGCAATAAAAATTTGGAGTGAGGACATTATCTTCAAAATCCAACATTATTTACAGGATAACTGAAAACATATATGGTTAAGAATGATCCTGATGAAAAGTTACCCCTATAATATGCAAACATTGAGCTATTTTAATAAATAACTTCACATTATCCTTTTCAATATAATACACATAATAAACGCTTAAGTCATTTTTGCCAACATAGCGACAATTACTGCCACACATTTGGAGTTTATGTAAAGTGATTATGGGTTACATTTGTGATCTGTTACAATATCATAACATAATCAACGTATCGATCGCTAAAATTTCATAATATACGGAGAAAAATATAGTCATAAAATGGTATAACCTCTTCAATTCGATATAAAAGGGCTCTATGAGGGTAATAATGCCAAGAAAACATATGTAAAAAGCGAATTTGTTTGGTGGTAACTCTTTCAAAACTCTTACATCCTAAAAGCGTTAGAAGAAAATCAGACCAATTGGTTTTCAGAAGATACTTTTATTTTCGACATCTGAAATTATCTCTGTCAACTAGATTGCACATCTCGAAACATTTTTTTAGATTTCTTACAGCATATTTTATAGTAATCATGTGAAATGCTGACACAAGCATCATTATTATGCCATTTAAGATCTTGCAGTGTAGGGAGAGAAATCATTCGCAGTTATTTTTTGAGATAGACCTTCAAGAAAATGAAACTGTAGCCGATTAAACCTTCGCGAATAGATTATTCAGAGAACGACCGTTTCTGCTGATGTAAGTTTTTACGTCACAAGTTTAAAAATTGCTACCAAACATGCGCATTTTAGAGTATTAATTTCAAGTTATTAGAGTTATTAATTTCAAGGTTTTGTACTAAATCAAGGGCATTCTACAATTTCCCAGTTGCTGTTTTTTTCATATTTCGCACGAGGTTGCATTGTAACTGATACTTCATATGGTGATTTCATCATATACCACATGATCACTTTCTTATCCTTAGACACCAACTATGTAGCTGTAGTTGCCACCATTCTCAAATCAGACGAAATAGAAGAATTGTAGTAGACAGCCTTTATAAATGAACTAATTATTTCATCACGGAGCAGAAAATTTTAATAATAATAATTGATAATAGCCTGTAATACATTAGGAACAAAACGTCTTTAATTATGAAAAGGAACAGAGATCCTTTAAGTGTTTAATAGCACCTTACCTGAATTCTCCTCGGATCGCTTTCTCTCAATGTTATAATAGATCAATCGATTTGACTTTATCCTTAATCACTAGTTTCAAGAAGGATTTTTTGTTGTTGTTTTTAGCCAGTAATTTTTAAGAGAAAATATGAAAATTCAAAACTTTTCCTAATAAGTGGAGTAATTAAACATCAAGACCACCAAAACTAAGTTTCCTAGAATGCTCACAAATACTCAAGCGTGACTCGCGACTCTGAATCTATGAAGGTGATTATTTATGGACAACATTATAGTATGACCATCACCTGTGTTGAATGGTCAACCAGGGTATTTCAGATTTTAAATAAGAAAAATTGCATATGTCTTTCTCAAGATTTCAAAAATAATTCCTGATTTTACAGGAGTAAAAAGGCATCCAATAAGCGAAAGAAGACTTTTTCATTTTTCATGTTTGCCAATACAGAGGCCAAATAAGCATAAATAGTAGAGAACAAAAGCCATTCCAGAAAAAAAATATTTTAGAACAATTCAATTTTTCTGCGGGATCAACTCAAAAATCAGATGCAACTTTCATAACAATCCAATTTTTACAATTGATTCTCAGAATCATTTAATGAAAATAAATTAACTAAATGATAATTTAATGTGAGTAGATTTGTGAAAAAAGTAAGTAAATATTTTTTTTTATTCTTCTGTTAAAAATTATAATAAGCAACAAAAATTCATGGAACTGAATAATTTAATTCTTTCAGAAAATCCATTTTCATAATTAAAATTAGGTATTATTCAGAAGAACTTTTTTCTAGAAATCTTTTAAAATCAAAAAAAATTAGTTTTTTATATATATTTTATGTGTTTGTTTCATAATTAATCTATGATTAATTCGTTCATTCATTTTTCTTATCCAAAAATTTGCTTATATTAACATCATTTTGCCTTTACACTTCCCAGAAAAGACCAAAAAATCAAATTTGGCTAAAATTAGAAAAATTCGTACAATGTTCATACCCTTATTAGTGCAAAAACTATAATTTTTTTGATTGATTCAAATTCAGGCTTAAGTATTTTGTTTTTATTATTATTAGTTAAATTTCTACTTCTTAATTTTGCTTATCTGTTATTTTTTTAATTTTATTTCACGATTAATTATTTGTGTGAAACCCGTACATTACAAAACTCAGGCTGCTATTTTTAATGTTGTACTAGTTCCCATATTAAATTTTAGTTAATTTTATTCATTACAAAATAAATGATTACATTTTTGCTCTTTCCTTCTTTTTAGTGTGTGTTTGCGTTATAATAAAAGTAATAAACTGGCGATTATATATAATAGCCGGTAATTATGCCTATATATATAAAGATAGAGAGAGAGAGAGTTTAAAAATTTTAAGTCATACTTTTTACTTTATTACCGAAAAGGCACAAAAAATAATGTTAAAAAAACGTGTTTAATATATATATATATATATATATAATAAGAAAAATTTCATCATTTTTGGGGAGATATAACCAATATTATAAAAATTGAATATGTAAATCATTTTTTAAATTGATTTTTTAATACTTATACCTGAGAACACCGGTTTTTTACTTACACCAGAGAACACAAGTTTTGTAATACTTATGCCTGAGAATATCTTTTAATTTAATTCTTATGCATTCGTTTTTTGAACACTTAGTCTTATTTCATTTCCATGAGATAAATTTCCACTGTAATCAAATCCAAATAAAATTCTCGTGCTTTCTGACTTGGTCACGTGTGACAGCGAAAGTTAAAAGCGATCGGAGTCACGAGTCGAACAACACAAATTGGCATTCATATGCAAGGCAGTCATAATCTAAACTAAACTACCCTCTATCGGAAATCACGAGATACGAATGGATAGACTTCCTACTCTCTTAAGTGGCCAATTAAATAACTGGAAGCTTAACTTCACTGAGAATTAGATTCAGTAAAATTTTGCCTGGTTCCAATTTAAAAGAAAAATTAAATAAATAAAGATTACGTTTATTCAAGGTTCTTTCATCATTTTCCAACCACCTTTGACGACCAGTTGGCTTATCTAGGTTTATAGATGTTTGTAGTTTAGGAATAAGTTGAAAAAAATGGTTTCTTCAGCAAATTATTTTTAAAGAGATTCAGATATAAATTTTAATAGTGCTGTTTAGTGGTTGTAAATTTGATCTGTTGATGTGTACGGAGACCTTCTAGATAAAGTCAAGACAGTTGGCAAGATAGCATGGTTCTTACATATTAACTCAAAACCAAAAGATCGAGCTCAGCAAAGCAGTTTTCCTTTTTTTTTAAATCGTGTGTGTGTGTGTGTGTGTGTGTGTGTGTGTGTGTGTGTGTGTGTG
>JAOUZG010049527.1:648158-676042 GCA_026289955.1 Argiope argentata | reverse complement strand
TGTGTGTGTGTGTGTGTGTGTGTGTGTGTGTGTGTGTGTGTGTGTGTACATATATTAATAAAAATTTAACTTACATAGCGTTTGATGATTCAAAAAATATGATATATATTATCGTTTTAAACAATATCAAACGACATCAAACAAATACTTTGTGCATTCCTTCTTAGATAATTGACTGTAGTATTTACAACTTGTTTATTTGTGCGTTGTGAGAAAAGATTCGAATAGATTACTGATTAAATATGAATATTTTTAATTTAAAATTTTCAAAAATCATAAATGCACTTAATTTAAAATGTTCATTGAAGCAGTCTTCTGTATCATAATATTTATTTTACTGTTCATCTATTTTAATTATTATTTTTGAACTTATATGCCGTTTTACCTTGGTGAAATCGGATACGAGACGATGCTATATAACGCGGTGAGCATGAGAGAAAATAGAAAAAAAGGCTGTAAAAGTTAGTTACAAAAAAAAATTTGTGTGTATGTGTGAGTAAAATGCATTTTTGGGGGGAGGAAAAGACACCAAAGTAGATAAACTTAATAACAAAAATATTAAATAAAAATGCGTAAATAAAAAATAAAGAAAAAAAGCAAGACTCAAGCTGATATCACTTAATACACACTTCATTCATGCTGTTCTCATCGCTATACTGCACTACCTGTACTTGGAAGCAGAAATCGAATGTACTTATATTAATAATTATGCATCAAAAATTTTGTATGTAAAATCGTGTTTCTTACTGGTATGATACCCACATAGATGCACTTATATAGCAGAAACCTTATCTAATTATAAAATTTGATCCAAATGGTTAGAGCCCTTTCTAAGATACACAAAATAAATAAATTTATACATTTACAAGAATTGCTTATTTAAAATTATAATATATAGCAGCACAATATCAAAATAATCAAGCTGAAGGTAATATTCTAATTATCTAAAGTATATTTGGTAATTGTATATCAAATGGTATAACCTGAAATGAACCGCCAAACACTTAGACGTTCATGAACAATCTTTGCTTATTACTAGCATTAGTAGAGAAAAATAGTTTTTTATTTTCTGACTTTTAACAAATAAATAGAAAATTAGGACATCGAATATTAGAATAAACAATATAAACGGCTTTAATTTCATAGAAAGAAAGAAAAATATTATAGCAACTTATATATGATTACTTTTTAAAAAAATTCTTCAACAAGTAAACTTGTTTCATTAAAATAATAAATATATATATATTTTTAAATGTTGAAAAAAGTATTTATTTTTGTCATTACACATTTGTACTTTCTGAAGTTATAGCTGAAAAAAATGCCAAAAAATGTTATTTCGCATCTATTTAAGCTAAATTATCATAAAAAATGTAAACTATTCCCGTAATTTAAAATAAATAAGTATAGCAGTAAAATAAAATGCCTACAATGGCACACATTGAAAGTAGAAAATTAGATACTATTATTAACATGAGAAATATACCTTGACACAGGAATAGTTCGAATATTTTTTATATTCGAATCATATGACATCGGCACATGTAGAACTTGAACATTTTGCTAAAAAGAGGGATAATTCTAATATCAATTTAGCGTGCATATTTATGCAAATCGTCATAATAGAACGAAAATGCAGCATTTTCTAGTATCAAAGTGACCTTGGAGTACCAAGGACGCACTTAGAGAATTCTTAATAAGATCCATTATAGGTTACCTTCATGGAAAAGTTTTTTTAGGGGAAACTTTTTTTGTAATTATTTTGACTGCAATCTTCTACTGTATCCCGTAACTGTTGCACTTTGTTATATTCTGTATCCCTTATTCTATTGTATTCCAAATCTTCTGTTGTCAAAGTCACCTTGAAGAACTACGGAAGCGCCTGATAAGGAGATCTTAATAAGATCCGTTGCTTTTATGAAGAATTTCAGGTGAAACTGCGTTTTGATTTTCTGTCTGATTTAATGGAATATTTTCTGTCATCGCCGTGGGAAATTCGTTACTAAAACGAGCGTGTAGGTCTACTTGTTAAAGAATAAAGCCCGTCTTCTATCGATTCATATTCCTCATACAGGCTATGCCAAGCCTAAACCAACTTGGCTGCAGAAGGATTTAAAATTGAAGTGACTGGCATTTAATGTATGATATGTCTATATATTTAGTGGATCTCGGAGTTGAATTGAGAATCAAATATAATATGACGGCTGCTTTCGTAGAATTATATTAGACCCGTTAGTCTCCCTTTTTAAGTGATCTTTAAGTAGAATAAAACTTTAAAAAAGTTATTGTTGTTGTTTTTAATGCCATTGGCAAGTTCGCTGATTGATCAGCGATTTCAAGCCGAATATGCTTATCTGGTTTTAAGTACAGCCAACTTGGGTCAAGAGTGCGTTTTAGCTATTGGCACAACACATTCACTTGTACAGCACCTTTTCTCAGGGGGGCACATTCCCACATCTCACAGATAGAATAGATGAAGAAGAACCATGCCGAAACTGGGACTCAAACCCACGACGCCTAGATTACGAGGAAGACGTTCTAAGCCTGTGACAGGACATCGCCTTAAAAAAACAAACTATTTTAAAACAAATTTAATAAAACGGTTCTAAAGAACTTTTTCCTGTTACTTTCTAATTTATAACCTTAAATATATGCCATAATACATTATTATAAGTATGATTAAATATTAAAATTAATATTTTTCGAACTAATGCCAGGAATTTAACATTTTTATAAGATACATTTTCTGCCAATGTAACATATTAATTACTTAAAACGCAAATGATATATATATATATATATATAATCCAAATTCAATCATTAACAAAATACTTTTTATTCATCCGCTCAAATGCAAGTATAATTTTTAAAAAACTTGTAATGGATGACATTTGATGTTAATACAGTTTTTTCAAATATTAATTCATTAATTTTTTAACTATTAATTAAAAACTGATTTTCTCGCCTTTATTGTAGTTTTTTATAATAGTCGTAATTGTTGGGTCGGTATAACCTGGTTGGTAGGGTGTTGGATTCGCATCCCTTTTGCTGCAAGTTCGCATGTCGAGGGTTGTACCACTGAGGACACTGAGTCAAAGATGATCGTTATTTTGTTGCTCAGGGGTTCATACCCTCTGAAGCTACTGTACTCTCTCCTTCTGTTGTAAAGCAGAACAACAATTGTAACAATTGTAGAACAACAATTGTAGTCATTTAATAAAAGGTAATTAAAATGAAAGTTTTCCAAATATCAAAAGTAGGAATTGATTTTAAAAAAAGTGTTTTTAGATAGCCTATCCTACTCGGAAATCAACAACAAATTCATACATTTCACAAATAAAACACATGAAGAATAACCCTGCACTGAAATTGGACTCGAGTTCTTAATGCCCATATCAAGTGTAAGATGAGCTATCCCTTTCCCAGGACATTGGATTAGAAACTATAAATTCATTCATGTTTAAAAGTAATTTTAAGTTATTTCAATTTTACTTCAATTATTAAAGATTAAATCAACAATTTCTAGTAAAACAAATATTTCCGGGAGACAAAGTGGGTCAGACATTTATCACAAGGTTTTTTTTTTTCCAAATATGTCAAAATCGTGTCAATTGTCTTAACACGTGTCAAAGCCCGTCATTTTGTATGGATACAGGAAATAGATACAAATGGGTTTTAAAGTCAGTATAAAAAAATACTACGATTGCATTTGGTGCAAAATCTCCAAAACTAATTCACATTTTGAATTAAAAACTTTGAACGTTATATTGATTTTCAATTATTATAATACAATTCATTTTAGCCTTTACATTTTCTCTTGTTTTAACTAGATGCATTTCATCAAAATTCATCGAAATGATTTTAAGGACTTTGAAATATAGCCGAATATGACGAATATTAATAAAATTAGTTTAGATATGTATCACTGTATTGAGGAATAAATATCATTAGAAAAAGATATGGTTTTTTAAATACTCCAATAAATAGAAACGAATTGGCAATCAAAATTGACGATGATGTTGTAGATTAGAAACTTCGTTCAGTAAATTAAAATGTATGCATCTATATTTCATTCAAGTCTACTGGTTCTTTTAATGAATGATTTTTTTAACTTTTATCGTCAGAACATGATGCTGTTTTGGGGATGAGGTTTTTGGCATTAAAAAAAATCCGTAGGCAAAAAATAAAAATTTTATTATTTGCACGAACATCTCAAAAAAAAATCAGCTTCTAATTACGTGTTGCCATTCCATTTACAAAAGCTCTGATTAAAAAAATATGTTAATGACTACAGCAAATAAAACCTAGAAAAATGTTATTTTGAGCACGTCATTATATGAAATGAAATAAAGAAATGCGATATTTTTTAAACAATAATTGCGAGACAAAGTTTTTTTGGATCGTTTGCAATACTAAAGTTACTAATTCAATGAAATAATTAAAATAAATAAAAATATAATTTATTTTTTGCGAGCACGTGATGCTTCAATGAGGGTTCAATGGGACGAGGTTTTTGGCGTCAACAAAATTGAGTGGGCAAGGGATTGGAATTTTAAGTTTCAACTTTCTGAAAAATGGGCCTTGGAGGACTGAAATATATTGGTAAAGGGCTTCAATTTTGAAATAAAGATCTTTTTAATTTCCTATTTGCCACTTTTTGTTCAGAGGATTTTTTCAGCTTTTTTAACTTTGTGAAAGCTTTCTTCAAACTTGAATAAAAATCTTTTTAAAAAAATAGTTTAAATTGTGTTATTAATCTATACGTTTGCGAAATCTGCCAGTTTCTGTTGTTGTCTTTTTTTCAAACATTAATGAAAATCTTTTTTAAAGTAGAACAGATTGTTTAATTAAGTAAAACTTTTTTAATGATTGGCCGTTTAATAAATTATGTTCTGACAGGATACACTGAAATATGCATAACAGATTTTAATTTTTAGTTTTATTTATTTATTTTTTGCTTCTAGCTTTCGACAGTTTTAATTTAGAACTGAAGCTGACTGAATTAAACTAATTTTTTGCATTATCCAAGAAAATATAGCTTTCTCGGTGATAAGTATGTAACAATTCTAAGCGTGCAAAATACCTATTACCAAATTTAGCTTTATTTTGCTTCGACATAACCATTTTATATAAATAAGTTTTAATATAAGCTATCGTATTGAAACGATATTTAGTCTCCGGTTAATGCAACGATAAGTATAATTTACAAAAGAATTTTGAATTTCGCAAAATCGCTTATTTATCCTTTATCTACTCTCACATTTAAAACGTCACTCATTTGTCGGAAGTGCTGACCGGCAGCGGGCAGTTTATACTTAGGAAATGAGGAAATGCAGATTCCCGTTGTTTTCATGTTCTACTAATGAAATATGCACAACAACAACATATTTCATTAGTAGAACGATTGGGTTGAAAATTCTGGGATTTCTTTCTTCATAAAGTACGCATCTTTTCTTTCAAATGATATGCTTTCATTAATAGTATAAATTTATAATTATTTCTTCTAATTTAAATGTAGTTAATATTAAATCGTATATGTTGAAATTATCTACTTGCAAGTTATTCTTTTACTTCTGGTGAAACTCTTACGTGATTTCGTTTTTACTAGAAAATGATTATTTCATTTTGTATGTAATAATATGTGAACAATGAATAAACGAACACATTCACTAAAACAGCTTCTCGGAAACGTTAAGGAGTTAAAAAATTTGCAAGTCAGTTTTATACAAATGATAAGCATTATGTACTTAAAGAAAGCAATTTCTTCTAGAGAAAAATGTTATGCCGATATTAAACCCTAAATTGTTGATTATAAAAATCACATTTCTTGAATTTTATTTATAAAAACTTCCATTTAATAAATTCTTATAGATATTCCTCGTTACCTTGAAAATTTTCTATAATTCTGTGAATGTTAAGAACTTTACTATTTGCTATTTAATGTAATGTTTAGTAATTTACTATTTGGTATTTACTGTGAATGTTAAGTAATTTACAATTTACTATTTACTGTAATGTTTAGCAATTTACTATTTGGTATTTATTGTGAATGTTAAGTAATTTACTATTTGCTATTTTCTGTAAAGTTTAGTAATTTACTATTTGTAATTTATTGTGAATGTTAAGTAGTTTACTACATCAATTTACTATTTATAATGGCTATAGTTATTATAATATATCTTGATATTTAAGAAACTTTACCTAAAATCATTAAATATTTATTGTATTCTTGGTCAAAAATAGTTATTTAATATATCTGTGCAAAGTGGAGAAATTTTTAGCAGATTAATTTTGCTTATTGAAAGCTTTTGATAACGGGAAAAATTATTATTAGATAAAATAACTAATAATATTATATTTTTTATTCAAAGCGTTCTAATTTCCTCTTAATTTTATAGAGTCATTTCACATATTTAAATTTATGAAAGCTCTAAATACCATCATATAATTTTCTTAATGTTTTGAATTCATTTAAAGGGAACGCTAACAATAATTTCATTTTACAATTCCACCATTTCATTAATTCTTAGTTCTGATTAATTTGATTTCTTTTCAAATTTATTTTGTTGATACCCCCGTGTAGTCACATGAATATTAAAAACCAGCAAACTGAAGCTTCACATGACCATTAAGCAAATTTAATAAGCCGTCTGTTCCATTAGCCGTAGATAAAAAAAATACTTTTAAAGCTCTTTCAAGCAACTATGGATACAATGTCTCATATGACCCGGATATTTTCCTCCTCCAAAATTGCAGCATTGCGTTTTCCTTATGAATTTAACTAGTCTATGATCGAAAGTATGTAATAAAAGAACTAATATAACGTGAACGTTTTTCACATTATAGCTGAGTTTCTTGGTTTTTCTGGTATTTTTAACTTAAGCTTTAGTATAATTTTCAATAAAAACACGCGCAATTTTCAGTAAATAGTTTTTTGTGATTGATGAAGCTAGAAAATCATATGACTTCGCTTTCCATTTATAATTTTTTTATCTTTAATGGACGCATATTTAGTAGAAAGACTGTCCTTCAGTATTCGTTGTTGTTATGCTAATATAAGTTTGTGAAATCGGTTCTTGCGTAATATCTCTATTTTCCTTTATTCCCTATTCATTCATATTCTTTCCAAGAAGATAATCTTTTCTGCACAAGAATGAATTCTGTCTAAACCGTCCGTAAGTAGAATAACCGTCTAAACCGTCCGTAAGTAAGAAGTTTTTGCTTGTTTTTATTTAACAACTATGTTGCAATATATGTTATTTATGTTACAAATTTCTTCAAATAGTAAATAGTTGGTAATATATTTGTGATATCTAGTTTTAGCGTTTTAGAAACTGTACGAGAACACAAAAGATCAAAGTTTGCAAATTGAGATGATTAAAGGTCGAAAATTTACTTAGTGCAATTCCTTTTAATTTTATTAGTTGCTTTTAAAAAATGAAACAAATACAAAATGCTCACACTTTTGCGATTTTTCAACAATTATGCTCAGAAAAACAATTCCACAGAATCTGTTTCTATTACATTCTAAAATTTAGAAAATTCCATGTCTATAAAGTGGAATAATATAACTTTTTGTAAGGAATATATATTTATTTTTCTTTCTAAATTTGGAAGCATTTCTTCGGAAAAAAATTTTAAAAACTGAATTAATCAATTCTTTTTTAAAATATTTGTTTTTTGTTTCTACGAACTTTTCTAACTCTTATGCATATACAAAAATTATACTTGTTTATTTTTTAATGCAGATTTCAAAGCAGTCTTACAACTTAATAATTTTAATTCCTTTTTACACTCCGAATTTTTGAAATTAAAATTCCGAATTTTTAAAGCTTCATTTGTATATCTTTATCATTTCATTTTTCTTATATTTGTAAATTTTTCAGTGGTCTAAATTCTTTGTTACTGAGATTTTAATAACTCGTAAAAAAAGTTTCACTGTTGATTTGTAAATTTATTGTCATTTCATTTTTGATTAATTTTAATAATAAAGTAATTACATTAAGAAATAGTTCTTTGTATCATCGGGTAATTGTATTAGAATTAATTTTATGTCAGTTTTCAACTTAAATTAATTGTTAACTAAGTGGCATTTTATTTCAAACAAATATAAGATGCTATCTGGGATAAAGTCACTAATTATGACATAAATTCACTAATTTTTTTGATTATATTTGCTTACAGACTTACTTCCCACTTTATTGCATGAAGTCTTTTCTTTATTCTTATAATGTAAAATTTTATAAACGAGTTATTAATTATTGTATGTTATAATTTAAGAAAACTCTTTTTATACTGACTTTTTACAAATATTGAATAAATCATTTAAATTCGTTTTCTCTATTATGTCCTATTCAGTATTTTGATCATTTAATTTTTCAGAAATGATTATATTTTATAAAATCACATATTAATTTGAAAGTGAAGGCATTTTTCTTATTAACAATAAATTGTATCATTAAACATAGATAAATTAATAATAAAATTAATGTTATTATATACATATATATTACTTTAATTAGAGTAAAGGGTTTCTATTTGTGTTTTATTTGCTTAAATACTTTCTCCATTTTTTGATACTTTAAATGGAGAAAGCATTTAAAGTATCAAAAAATAACTCTGCAAAATTTATAAAAAAAATTATTTTACTATATTTTTTTAAATGGTTTGTTAAGTATTATACTTTTTATTATAGGAAAATAAAAGTACTTTGCTGTCAGGTTCATAAATTATTTGCATTCATAGTATATTGATTTAACAATTGTTTTCGTAACGAAAAATGATAACAGAAGAAGACTATACGGTTGAAGAGAAAGAAGCGATTGAAAAGGTAAGAAATCCAGATATCAAAAGAAAAAAATAATGCCTTATATTTATATTTAGAAAATGTTTAAATTATATATGCAACAGTGTTTAAAACTCATTTATTTGACATTAGTTATAAATATATTATGAGCCATAGAGATACTTTATTATTTGTTCAAATATAAGAAGTATCAAATAGATTGAAAAACAGTTTAATTCTTAGCCCTTTATAGATTAAAAATATAATTAAATTAAAATATAAAACAAGGTCATGTTGCTAAAAAATTCCAGTTAATTGTACAAAATTTACATTATTTTTAATTTTTTATGTGGGCATTTTAGACATATTCAGTTAACTGGAAAGTTTAAATTTTTTAGACAACAACTTCATTCCAAACAATCATATAATCGTATCTTTAAAATTTAGTGAATTATACTCAATTGAAAATAAAATACTTTATAACAATATAACAAAATAGATTTAAATTTTTAACATATTATAAAAACATAAAAATGTATAATAACATAAGCATTCTAACAAACTAATTCACAGACGATTTATTTTCAGTCATTTAACTGTAATTTAACCGTTTCAAATATTTATGCTAAAATATTTTTTAAAACTGCATACTAAAATGCAGACGATTTTCTTTAATCACAAGAATTATCTAAAATGCATTTTATAAAATCTTTTGTATGCTTGATTTTTTATAACATGCGCCAACTACGAAACTGCATGAAATGAAATTGAAATCCGCATGCAACCAGCGTTAGCAGATTACTTTTTATCTCTATATACTAAAGCCTATTCTCAGAGAATTTGGAATTGTTTTTTTTTTTTTGATATTCGTTATCACATGTTTGATCTAATAATTTGCATATGAACTTCATTTTAATTGAAAAAACAGTGTCTTACAGGATGTGAAAAATTGCATAATTCCTTTTTCTGTGCATATTTTAAAGCAGATTTTGCCGTGTTGTCTAATAATCCTATTAGATGCAAAAGATTTTTTTTTGCAATTTACATCGTCCATTTATCTCTAATGGGTAAAGAATTGAACCGCGTTTCACACTTTTTGAGACATCTTGTATTGATTGAGAGATGTTTTCAAAGAATATATAGCATTTCCTGTTAAATTTTTATTTAAAATTACTAAATAACTTAAAATTATATAGAGTTCTATCAATTCTTTTTAAATAAACGAGTGGTTAAAAAGAATTAAAAAATTAAGTCATTAAAATCCTAAAGATTCTAAGAAACTAAAAAAAAGGGATATTATAAATATTAAATATAAAAAAATAACTTGCAAGACTAATGGCATAAACACGGGCTCTAACAATTTTTTTTAAAAAAAATTAATGTATACCCACAATTATGCATTTGCGTTGCCTCAATCGGTATTGAAAATCCACGCATGCGTACTGTGTTCTGATATATTTTCAACGGATACGAACTTGATTTTGTTTTGGCCAGACATAATTTTTTGATAAATTATTAATATTAATTTTATTATATTATAAAAAGTAACTAAAATAAAAATTTTGTTTTCTGACCAAAGTAGAAATTGGCTTTTTTTTATTTTAATTGTTTTAAATATTATCAATAAGTTCACTTGGCTTGAATAATTAAACCCATTTTCTCTAGAAGACGTTCTGAATGAATTTTAATGAGTTGTTTACTCAATTTAATGACTATTGGCTCTTAGCATTCATTACAATCTCAAAGAAAACAAAAATGATATAACTTTAGAAGCTGGGATTTTTTTTAATTCTTTAATTTTTCTGTGGCCTTATTGTATATGACTTTAATGACAATAATGCATATTGATTAATTTTATGGTAATGTAATAACTTTCTATGCAAAATTTTCGCATTATATTTGATAGAACTGTTTTACAACACATAAAGTCATGTTTGCAATATTTTAAGGTTATAGGATAAATTACACAAAAATCTCTAAGCTTCATTTAATTTTTTTTTCAGCTGAGAGAGAAAATACCAAAAGACCAAGAAGAAGGCTTATATAATGACACTTACAGGCTGTATTTGTTTCTCAAAGGTATTTCAGTGTTTCTCATGATTTAAAGAATGAACTACTATGTAATGAAAACTTCCTAACTTATAAATAATTTTGTTAATTTTTTTTAAAAAAATTAAAATATAAAAAAGGGAAGTATCAATGTAATTAAATAATTCAAAAAAAGTCTTGAAGGAAATTTTTAAAAAGGAAAAGGAAAAAAAACAAGTACATTTAATTGCGTTCCAGAAAAACTTAAAATAATTTCTTATTTATTTTTGTACAATATTTCTGATGCCGGCTTCTGAAAATTATTTTAAAAACTAATTTTTTAAAAAATGGTTAAGTTTAAAACAGATAATTCATAGATTAATCATATCCTATCCAAAAAATTTCTTGCGATCTTTTATTTGTAAATAATTAATTTCATTTTAATTAAAGTAGAAAATAAATATATGTTAGAAATAAAAACCCTTTTAAAAGTCATAAAAAAAGAAATTATGAAACCCTTTTTAAAAATATTTTTAATAACAAGTATTATGACAGTTTTCATGCTTTTGAAGTTTTTATCGTAATTCAATATATTATTTATCACAGAAAATAAATGGAAAATTCTATCACCATAAATACATAAAAAATAATCGTTTTTATTAAATATAATCAAAATTTCAAAAATTAAATTATTTTGAGTATCTTCAGATGCTTTAATATCGTTTAAAATCGTTACATTTACATCAATCTCAATCTTGCACATCCCTAAAATGTCCTCAAATCATAAAAAAAGGATTATATATTCTTAAATGTCCATTAATATTTAAAAATATAGCAACTTTAAAAAAAAACAATTTTTCACCCATCAAGATTCTATAGTATAGATGTATGTATATAGTTATCTGTAAACATGTATTTCCACTTGCGTTTTGTAGTTGGAAAAATTTTGGCACAGTTTTGATTTTATTAAATTTTAAAAAATTGAACTCATTTAATGGGTAAGAAAACAAAAATAAACATGAACCTTATTAATAAAAGTTGTTAAACGATTATTGAATAATTATAAAATACTGCTTTTCGACAAAATTTTAACAAAAATTTTGAAAGTAGATTTTTCTAAATTCTAAACAAAAATGTTGATAAAAGTTGATAAAAGATCATGAATAATTTTAAAATAATACTTTTCAAAAAAATTAACGAAAATTTTTGAAAATAAAATTTTATAATTTCTAAACGAAAATGTTGAAGACTTAATTTGTGCAAAATGAAACAATTTTTTAAATCAGTTTTTTTACTATATCGTTGAAGAATGCTACTTTAGTTTTGAAGAATGCTACTTTAATGATATTTGATTGCATTTGTTGAAACAAATTAATTTATATCTTGGCATCTATGAATTACTTAATTTTTGTGCGGTAATTTTGTAAATTTTCTATGATTCTAGACAATTCTTTAAAAATTGAGGGTTGAAGTGTACTTATCTATGGTATTCAGACTTCAGAAACAAACTTCATTAGGGTTTTTGCTTGTCTTCACATAATTGCGTTTTTTTTATTTTATTTATTTATTTATTACGTTTTATGGATGATTATTAATTATATGTTCATAAAATACAACAGCACATCATAACTTATTTCGTTGAGTTTTATACCTTGAAATATACAGATTTTTTTTTCTTCTTAAAAATAAACCACATATTGAAAATGATCCAATTACATAACAAATACAGAAAAAAATTACCAGTTCATATATTAATATTCCTTTTTTAATTCTTTTTTTTTTTGCTAAATCTGTTTTTAAAAAAATTGATTTGCTTTTTATGTTGTTTTATACCTATAAAATTATAAAGGAAATTAATTGGTGAAAGGGTGATATATTAAACGCCTACTAACCATTAATATTTTTATCTTCCAAAAAGTAGTTAAAAATTGAAACTTTTTAAAAAGTCACAAAAATTCGTTCACTAGATTCAAGTCAACAATTGATATTTCGTCATTGTTGTTGGTTCACAGCCAATCAATTCACTCTACTACATTATAATTCACATCTCACGTGGACTTGACTCTTAAAATATAAAGAACATTCATGTCATAAATTTACCTAATGATAATAATTTTATTCAGGAAGGTTAGATGTTTATTAAAAAAATATGCAAAGAAAATGTTGAGGAATCACTCTCACCGGTTTTTATTAATGAATCTATGAATTATGTAACATATTTTAGTATAAATAAAGCATTCATTTAAAATAATTTATAAAATATAAGCATCTTTAGTAGGAGTTTTTCTCTCAACCTAAAGTATTTGCTCAGAAACAGTAATAATAAAAAGTGTTGAGAAAAAAATTAAAATATTAAAAATATATATATTATTCTTTAAAAATTATCCTTTAAAAATATTTTATACTAGCCGCCTTTGGCGACCAGTTGGTTCGCCAGTATTAATGCTCGCTAAAATTTTCTTATAATATTTTATGTAGCTGTGTTTTATAACATGTTTTTCACCAAAATATTTTTAACCCAAACAAATTTTGATAATCATATAATTCATTTATAGTATTATTTTCTTCAGATGTTCTGTTCATTGTACTACTCTTCTTTCTGTTTCTATCCGAGCAATGATTGTCCCGGAATTGATATTTTACTTACATGGTGGAGGGAAAGGTCTAAAATTCAACGTATTTATAGAATAATGAGATTCAAATTTTCATAAATGTAAACACACTAAACAAATAAAGACACAATTCGTTTTCAAGAGATGCGAAAGTTTAAAAACAGCTGGGACAATGCCGCGCACAGAGGAGATAATGGTGACACACACTTCCCTTCTTTTTTTTCTTCCCTGCCCAGACCTTATTTTGAGCAGGCATAGATTAAATATCCATACAGATTAATAATAAAACCAACTATTTTCTTTCTTTTTTAAACATTCCGTTATCTATGAATGAAAACCAACTGACTTCGCGTATTTCTTTCTAAATAAATCATAATTTATTACTTCCTGCTATCTTACTCAGTTGGTGTGGGGGAAGGAAATGAAGATTTTTGGCGGGAAAGTAAGAAAAGTGTCGTTTTAACTATTTTCCTAGCAGTTTTTTCATTTTTTCTCTCCAAAAGAACTATCCTCGTGTCTTAACGAAAATATTTTTTAAAAATTAGCCGAATTGGTCGAGCCGTTCTCTAGTTTTGCGCTTAGCAACGCATTTCGTGATCCATTTTTATTAATATAGATTATTGCTTCGAATGTTGTAAGTATCTCTTATTAAGACTCGATAGATAATTGTAAAATAATATGAGTAATTTTTTTCCACAGATCACAATTTTGAAATTACTGAAGCTGAAAATAAGCTTTCAAAGGTATTTATAAAATTTATTGAAATCAGATGAACTTTAAAACCATTGTTATAGTTTTTGTGTATCTTATTATATTTAAAAGCTTATAAAATCATTTAACTTACACAATCTAAGGCATTTTTGGAAAAATAAAGAAGCTCCAATTAAAAAAATTATCAATTTTAAAAAATCCTTTATATAAAAGATTTATCAAATTACCAATTTAGAAGTGACGGTGATTGCGTGTAATATTTTTACATGCTATTTACAATCATGCTATTACAATACAATATTTTAAAATTTTAACGTAACACCCCACATTTTTTTAGAACTCATGAGAACATTACTCGTTTTGGACAGTAGATGCATTTCCTAAAAAAGAAAAAATAATTAAACAGCAATCAATTGCAAAGCGATATAAAAGCGTCAGAATTCAAATAATACATAAAAATGACAATAATAATAAAAACTAAAGTAGATATTGTCTAGGGTGAAAGAATATTGAATTAATAAACATCATAAAGTACAATACGAGTGAAAACGTAAAACTTTGCATAGTCGCTTACACAAAAAAAATAGAAATTTTGCTTTATGTGTCGAATTCTAAGGAAGGGAAAAAATATGTATATAAATATTAAGTACTAAATAGAAATACAAATGTCTATAAATACAATTGAAAAATATTAAAATATTCCTCTAAAAAAGTTGTGATTATTCTATCAAGAGTCATTACTCATTATCTATTATGAATTTTATCATGTTAATTATTTTCTTGATGTTTATGAATTGCTAAGGACTCTTTTATAACTAAAGTTGCCATCTTTTAATTGAAAACAGCTAATAACAAAATGGTAAATGTATTGTGACAAATAAAGTTCTATTAAGACCCTAAGAGAGTAGAATTAGCTTGACAAGGACGATATAATAATTATATCCGATGATAACTGTATAGTATTTAAGACTGCTCTTAAAAGTGTTAAAGACTGTTCTCTAGGGAGGAGCTTAAAAAATTCGGTTAGCAAATTTCCCGATATAGGAAGCAGGTCCTCGCCTTTCCTAGAGGGATAGAATTGTGGTTTTGCCAGATTAATAGGCTCATTGTTTAAGAAGGACTAAACTTGTTAATGAGTTCATAGAAAACAGTTTTTGTTTATCTTTTTATATCATTCATTTTTTAATTTGAGAAGTTGTGTATTTCTGAACATTTGTAACGTATTTCACCGAAATTTTGCTTCATTTCGCCATTATTTTTTTCATCATTACAATGTGCTCGAAATAGACAGCAACATTGCCAACATTGTCGAAATTCAGTATTTTTCTTCGTATGTTTTATTCACAAGCCCCTGGATATTTATATCACAATTTTTTTTAATCCTTAGGCTTTTATTTAGCTCCAGAACGCATTAATTGAACAAGTTTTCCAATAGTATTTTCAAGGAGAAACATAAAAATTAATACAATCATAAATCGTTATGAATTTTATTCGAATGAAAATTGAAACTCTTTATATGTTTCTGGATATACTGTTAAGTATTAATTTGTTATACCTTTTTAGTTATTAAACCACACAGTTTCAAGTATACTAAATAATTAAAAAAGTTATTCTTTATTGGCAGATGTTGAAATGGAGACAGAAGGTACAAATGAATAAAATTCATGAATTTCAACCACCTGAGGTAAGAATACTATTTTAAGTCTTCTTTTGCTTATTTGTATAATGAATTCTCATTAGCTTTATTTTTATTTAAATATTTTGTATTTCTACAGAATTAATTTTAGTAAATATTTTAGTTGCAATTTGGGCATAATAATGTTAGTAGACATTATTCAGTCTATTTATTCAGTCGGATAAATATACTAGGCCGCTGCTGAGGGCTACTGAACTCAAGAGGGTTACAGACAGACCAATAATTTTTTAAAAAAAATTAACTATCACACAAATAGATTTGCAATTTTCTGTATGATTAAAGCTAAATTTTAAAAATAAGGATAGAAGGAAAACATAAGCTATTTCCATGATACTGTACATAAGGCAATAAATTAAAAATCTGCTAACAATCTTTTTATTCTTTCAGATAGTGTTCAATTTTTACAGAATTCTTTACATTTGAATTGTGATTTATTAAATTCTTGAATCCTCCTGTCATGAATATTTAATATAATCAATTATCCAATACCGTTTATAAAATTGTATGACAATTTTATGAAAATTATTTTTTGTTTTAGATATTTTCTTCAGAAATTTCAAAATTTTTTTAGATAATACTTATTTTACAAAGTAATGTATAAATAATATTATCATTTATATAGTATTAAAAATTTAAAATATTTTTATATACATAATCATTGACAATAATTGGTCATGGTACATGGGTAGCGCGTCTGTCCCTTGACCGGGCTTCTGTCGAGTCCCGGTTCGGTAATGGTTGTTCTTCATCTGCTCTGTCTGTGAGATGAGTGAATGTCCCCCGCTCTGTAAAAAAGGGCTGTCCAAGCGAACGTGATGCGTGAATAGCTAAGACATACTCTTGTTCCTATTTGGTGCTACTTAAAACAAGAGATAAACCCTTGGCTTAAAAGTCGTTGTCCTAAACAAATCCATTAGAAACAACAACAACAATTAATAATAGAATACGATAATAATATTATATTATTTATATTTTCAGAAATGTAAACATTAAAATCAAAAATTAATTCTGTAAATTACTCAAATGACTTGAATTTCAAGACATTGAATTAGATCTAAATATAATAAATAAATATGAAAAATCAATTTGAAAAATGATACTGGGTTGGCTGGGAGACAAAACAGGTAAAATGTTTGTGAAATGTTTATTAAAATCTGATTGAAAAAATTAAACAGAAGGTTTTGAGCTGTATAAATGCAAGTGCTGAGTGCAAACAAATATTACGAAAACTCTGTACAAAAAATATACGTAAGAAGAAGATATATATTGAAACGTATTTCATATTAAAATTGTGCTAATATAGTTTATGTCAAAATTTGTGTTATTCACTTTTGCAATGACACTTTTTGAAAATTTCGGAAAAGTTATAAATTTTATAAATATGAAGCAAATTGCTCCCTTTTTTAAATTGATCAAATGAGTCTATTAAATCGACAGGTTATTGCGAAAATTGCTTAGAGAGAGAAAAATTTAAAGATATATAATTTCCATAAAGATGTTTCAAATTCAAAGTCCAATAATGTTTAAGTTTGAATATTATTTCTTTATCATGGAGATATTCCTATTTTCTGAGAAATAAACTTTATTACAATGCATTTTTTACATTGTAATGCGTTTACACAGCATTTTTTTCAGAATTTTGCATTTTGTATTTGGTTGTCAAATATTTTTGGTCATATTTTTAAAAATAAATAACCAATAAATAATGTATATTATTTAAATTATTATTTATTTTTAATCAACTTTATATTATTAAAATAATTTATTAAAATTTTTAATATTCATCTATTTTTTTACTTTCAGGTAGTCGAAAAATATTTTGAGAAGAACTTGATTGGGTTCGCCAAGAATGGTGCACCTGTACATTATCTACCTTTAGGAAAATTTGACAGCAAAGGTAACGTTAAACTAAAAAAAATTATAGTTTTTGAAGTAATACACCAAAATACTTCGTTTTGTGGTATTATATAAACTTAATTACCGAAACACTCATAAATAGCTCAAATAGAAAAGAAGTTCCCCTTTTTTAAATTCGAAACAATGCACAATTTTCCATTTCAATTTAAGTTTAATTATTTCCCGAAAATATCAACTCAATAAACTCATTTGTTTTCAAAGAAATCAGAATATTTTAAATTTTTGGAATGAGATAATTAATCCTTATATTAACTGAAAATATTATTAACTGTAAATAAAAACAACCATCAATTTTTAAAACTATAAGAGGTAATAAAAATAGTTTGAACCTTTAGTTCTCTGTTTTAAAGACTTATCAATATGCAGTTCAAAAAGTATATTTCTATTAGATATTGCCTGAAAATATTTATTAGAGTTAAATCACTACAATTTCTTTTTCTAATAGTCCATTATTTCGCACATTTATATTTAGATTGTTTAAGATGCTCAAAGATATTCGGTAGTTTCTTTAATTTAATCTTTCTCTTTATTTTTTTTCAATGGATTTCAAATACTTTTGCAAAAGAAACTATCACTGACATTCATTACTTTTTACAAATTTACGTTTTTATTTTATTAATTTTTTCTTACAACAATTAATTAAATATCGTAACATTTAATAAGGATAGAAATATCCAATTTCTGATAAACAAAAGTTGTAATTACGGTTCAAGTGTTTTTTCACAAAGAGAAAATGGGGAAAGTAACAAATGATACCATGTTATTTTCATCAAATGGCCTTCCAATCTTTAAATTTTATCTGACAATAAAAATAATTCTGTGCTAATATTTTTTAACAATATGCAAACTTTTCTATGTGTAAAGATTGACTTAAATATATTCTTAATCTTTAGATTTATTTATTTAAAAAATTGTCAGCAACCGCTAAGAAATTAATCTTTTGTTTATAAATTAAATTTTCTGTTTTTTTTATTTAAATTATTTTTTAAAGTTATTTTCATGTATTATCTTTATAGATATAAAATACTCTTTTAATAATTACTATTGTTCTTGATAAATAGTTCTTTTTAAATCTATTAGTGATTCAACTAATATGTTTATTTCCATTCCAAAAAGAAAAAAAATGAATTTATTTGTCTGTTTAAAGAAAATTCATTGCTGAACCTTAGAAAAGAACATTTAATTTTATGTTTTTTAAAAGGATAGTTCAAAACTATGTTTATTTATTATTTCTTAACTTAGATTATGAACCTCATATATACAGGTCATTTATGAGCCTCATATTTTAATATGTACAAAAAAATGTATCATTAAAAAGTTTCAAATAATAGTAAGCCAAATTTAAACTCGAAAAATAAATTTAAAAACCATTTAATCGAGAAAACATTCAAATTTTATCATCATAATATTTTTTAATTCTTAAAAAAATATGTAAATATTTCAAACACTATTATAAATAGCATTTAAGTATCTACATTTTGATATGGGAAAGTGAGTCAACTCCTTTTAATTGGTCTGCACTCAGCAGACTAATTAACAAACGAAAAATAAAATAGTGCAAAGAATTGTTCTTTTTTTATTATTTATTATTATTATTATTTGATAATGTCTGTTTTTAAATTGTGCGTTTTGAAATGATTTCCAATTTCATAAAGGAGCTCTAATGTAAATATTTTAGGATTAAAAAAATCATTAACATTACAAAAAAATTTCCAAGTTATCAAAAGAAAACACAATTTTCCTTAAAATAAATGACAAATGTTTTAAAAAAAGATTGGAATTCATCCGGTTAAATTACTTAAAGGTGAGAATACATATATACTATTATAAATTCCAAAAAAATGTAGGTTTAAAAAAATTAGTAATGAAATTGATTCAAAGCAACTCATAATATTAAAGAATTTACTTACAATTTATGAGAGTTAGCATTTGTATGTACAATTTGAGGAATATTCTAGAATAACTCTACAGGATATTAAGAAACGACTAAAATTAATAGTAATATTTCAAATTAAAAAACATTTAAACATTAATTAGATTTGATTATACGTTTTGAAAAACATTTAACATTATTTGAACATTTATTTGAAAAGCATTTAACATTAAATTAGCTTTGAAAATACATAAAATATAAATAAACAATTTAAAATGTAATAGAATTCTTAAAGTAGATAAAGATAATTGATATTCGTATTATCAATTGCGTAAATTAACATTTTGATCTTCTATATACCGGTGCGCTGAATGTGTGATAATGTCAGCAAGAGATTTGATCTTGAAGGTTATAACATGGTGCAATGATTGCATGTTTATTTTCTTAATATTTTAATAATCCTAGTTACTTTATTCATCAAAGCAGTATTTGATATAAAAAAACTGGAAAAATAATTAGGTATTGATTTATTTCGATTCAATAACAGTGAAAAAAGTTACAATTTTTATCTCGAGTTTTATTAATAAAAACATATATTTTTTATAGGTGTAATTATGTCCACGAAACATGCTGACTTAGAAAAGGTGTATGTAAGAATGTTAGAAAAAGACATATTATTACTTAGCAAATTAAAAAAACCGGTGAGTTATCTTCTCTTTTCTTTTATAAATTACAACTATGATTCAGAATTCAAAGTTGTTTATGAATTAAATCTAAATAAAAAGTAAAATCCTGCAGATTTTAATAGATTATATATTTTTAGAAAAAAATCCACTCAGCTATAAAATAATGAAAGAAAAATAAATCTGACTTATAAAAAGTAATAAATTTAATTGACATTTATAGATACATTAATAATAGATATGAGTGCATGTGTATGTGTGCTTATGTTACAGAATTGTGATGCTTTTCCATAATAATTTCAGACAATATTAATGCAATAAAAACCATTGTTTATTACAACAATTATTGTTCCCTGATTGCTCGAAATTGTTTAAAAAAATTTCTTTGATTAAAACCAGCAATATTTTACATATTTACCCAGAAATTCAAATTTATTTTATTATTTCATCAAACATTTAGTCATGAAATGTTCTTCCTTCGCTGAAAACTAGAGAAGAAGGATTATTTTATATATATATATAGAGAGAGAGAGAGAGATTGTTGTTGTTGTTCCTTATAGCACTTGCCATGGACAATCCCCGCTGATACATCAGCAGATTTTAAGCCAGCTATATATACGTCTCTTGTTTTTACAAGTAGCGCCATCTAGGGCCAAGAGTACAACTTAGCTACATACACGTCACAACCCTTTTTAGGGGGCGTACTCCATTCATGCAAATTCATTCATTCATCTCAGATCGTAATTTAGACCTGGGACAGAGAACGTTCACCTCTGACCCAGTACTCCCAGTGATATTACCCTCGATATGGAGGACTTTTTGACCACGAACAGATTTAACGAGCGCCAATCGCCATATACTCGGAGAATCTTTTGGCCTGTAGTCTTCGAACCCGTAACCGAAGGAGTACGAGTCCAACGCTCTACCAACCAGGTCATCCCGACTGCATAGATGTTAAACATATCCATATACATTATTATATATATAGATATATAAGATAAATAAAAAATTTTAAATTGCAATAGTGAGAAAATTAAAAGATTGAGGAATTATACACTTCCGTTTTTAATAAGCTATGTTGTCAAGTAAATATTCCCATTAGAAAATTTCAAGAGTACAATGACTTTAATGCCAGATAATTCGTCGGAATCATCAACATGACGCTATATCTTAATGAGATATCAAGAATATAACCAATATTCCTGGACAACCAACTAGCAGCCTAAGGCAACAATTTAAAAAGAAAGGAGATTGTGTATCTCCTTTCTTATTAGAAATTGCTGTCTTATTTGTTAGTATTAAAGTTTTATGGAATAAAGGTTCAGATACATCAAATTTGGCACAACTACAACCTAAAAGTTTTCCATTCATCAATTTTTAAAAAACCTTTTAATTAGATTATTAATTTATTAAAAATTAATGACGTTTCGAATATTTGCTTCTCGTAATTTCCAAAAATATTGTAAAACAATAGCTATTTTGGTTTCAACTTAAAATGCGAAAATTAATTTATGAAAGACGTCATTAGTTTACAGTTGTTTGTCTGTTAAAACGTCAAAAATAGTTCTTCTTTAATAAACTCAAGGAAAAAATTGTGACCGACGATAAAATTGCACCATATTACTCGGTAATAAAATTTATGCAAAATATAATAAAAGAAAATTAATTGTTTTTATTTGCGAATAAATAATGTAAAATTCACCTCAAAAAAGAAATAGAAAAAGAATATTTTTTAAAAAAATTAATCTAAGTAATTTTCAATGAGAGAAGTTTATTACTGATTAAATACTAGCTAATGCAGATAGTTAAGTTTCCACTTGGTTGTGACTCGTAAATTTGAGTAATTATTGGATTTTAGTTTTAAACAGAACATATTATCATTTCCTGTTAAAAAAGGGAAAAATCAGAAAGGGAAAAAGAAAAAAGACACAAAAATGTTACCAAAGAAAACACAGTAAAAGTTATCAAAATAAGACGGCTCAAGGATCTAACTAAAATTAAATTCAAACTATCCTTACAAGAACTATGAGTATCAAGTTATACTTACAAATGTTAGTTAAAATCAGATTTAAAAAATTGTTTCCAAATAGTCAGAGATAGTCATTAAAAAAAACTCTAGTATGATTTTTAAAAAACATATTTCTAACACATTAATTGCATCGAATTTGCTTCAAAATGTAATATCCGTTTTTGATTAATAAATATTTTTGGTATTGTGTATTTACGCACTTAAATCTGATTCTTTTGGCATGATTAAAAATCTTGACATAAGAAGTTAATAATGAAAAAACATCAGGGTGGACTTAAGGTAAAGCCTCGGGATGGTAGAGCTCAAAACTCAGTTTTAACAAAGTACAGCTCTATCAGAACCCTGAAGCACGTCAAATCAATTTAGCCAAACATTGCCTCTTCAGATGCCATCCGTGTCTTCTTCCCACAGTTCAATGTTACCAGGTCCATCAAAAATTAGTTCTAATATTAATTTAAAATGGACCGTTATGTGACTAAAAAATATAAATAAAATAATTAAAATTCAAATATTTTATAGTATTATTTTTAAAAGATTATTAGCTATAAATGAGACAATATTTTAAGTTTTAAAATCTGGAAACACATTTAGGTATCATGTAGAGAGTTTCTGACACATTTCTTCCATTCAATAAGAAATTTAAATTAAAAAGAAAATAATATAGTTTATCCTTAATAACAGGAAAAACTAAAATATTTCCTGGTAGTAATTTGTGCAAGTTGTTTTGATAACATTAAATATATTCATCATACAAATTATGTTATTATTATTAATTTCTCAACTAAAGTTGGTCTGGATTAAGAATCTCGGTTTCGTTTTGTAAAGCTAATTCAAAATTTTATTTAAAAACAATTGATTATGTCAACAGCTATTTCATTGTGATGTGCAAATATAAATGGAATAACTGAAGGTTTCCCAATTCGGGAAGGATCCCTCATCGATAAGATTAAATCACATTTCGAAACAAAACGTGCTTATATTATTATTCTATATCATAATATTGCTTCTGATGCCAACATTTTTCAAATATTTTCATCAGAGTATTTGATAAGTTCAGGATTGTTTTGTCCTAGCGAATAAACATTTTCATATCTTAAAAATCTCTCTTCAATGGAAAAAAAATGCTGTTAATAAAGAGGAAAAGTAATATAAAAAAAAATTCGAACGTTTTTCTCACTGATTGTATGAATCACTGTATTTTTTATGCATATTACGTTTCTTATGTTTTGTAATTGGAGAAACAGAACAAGACGAATGAAGTACATTAAATTTATCATTTCAGTTAATTTATGTTAATTACATTTTTAAGTGAAAATATTTTTTTTAGAAAGTGAAGACTATATGTAGAATGAATTGATTGCGTCTGCACGAATAATAAATATGTCACAATATGCGCCAGTGAATACACTTCAATGTTGGCAGTCTTCAGATCAGACCGTTTGGTCCTGAGCTACCAAATTTGGTACATATATATTTTGAAAGGGGTTGACCTCAGAGCTATGATTTTGATAGTTTTGTTAGAATTTATGTTAATTAAAAATTAAATAAAATGTTCACATTTTTCCAAAATAATATGTTAATTTAGTCTAAATTTAACACTGTTTCTGAAACTAAAATTAATATAGTTTTGACTAAAACTAAACTAAAAATATTATAGATAGTAATTTAATTATCACGATTTTTTTGTTTTTTAGAATATCTATTTTTTTAAACAATAGATTGCAACACTGATCTGAAATTCAAAGATATTTCAGTGTTTCATCAAATATTTAATCGTAATTTTTCTTTATTCTTAAAATCTGACGAAAAAGCATTATATTTAATATCTGTATAGTTTAAGAGACGAATAAAAAATGAATTTGCAAATTCAGGAAATTTAGAAGACAAATAAATTTATCAACCGGTTTTTTAACGGTATGATATCATATGTTTAACATCCAAGGGCCGCCTTTCTGGCACAGAGGTAGCACGTTTTCCTCTTGTTCTGGGAGTCCCGGGTTCGAGTCCCGGTTAGGGCGTGGTTGTTCTTCTATGCGCTATCTGTGAATGTACCCACTATAAAAAAGGGCTGAGCAAGCAAATGCGGTGATGAGTAGCTTAGTCATACTCTTGGCCCTAGTTGGCGCTACTTTAAAAAAAAAAAGAGACGCTCCTTTCGGCTTAAATCTACTGCTGAATCAGCGGAGAGGTTGTCCATAGGCAAGTATCATAAGTCATAACACACTTCATATCCAATAGGTGAGATCATGCGTATTATAATTGAATTACATGTAAGACAAATAAGGTAGTTTTAAGATCTGAAACTTTTTCTGAATTATGAGAATGAAATTGAATTAAAATTAAATAAAATCATTATTTTTGATGAACCAGATGGTCCTAGTTGTAACTAATATTATAAACTAGTAGAAGGGGCAGTTCAAAACCTTTTTGAATAGTTTATTTTCTTATCAGTCCATTCAAAAGAAAAGCTTCCAAAAAATTTGGAACTATTTTAAGAATTTAGGGAATAACGAATGCGTATATACAAAGTGTTTGAATAATAGTGTCATTTTGAATTCCAGTTATAATTTTAAAAAATTACTCAAAACATAAGGCCCGTATTAAATGGCATTATTTTAGGATATAATAATTGTTTGTTCAATCTCGGATTGTTTCAGCTTCCACGAAAAACTTCCAACATTCTTTCTAATGATACCAAATCCAAATAAACAAACGTAGGTTCCAGTTTTAGTATTTGTAGTTTTTTCTCAGCTTGTATTAGTAGTTAGTGCATGTATTTGTATTTTTTTATTTCTTCTATTTCTTGTAGAAGACAAGTACCAATAATTTTTTAAAAAATGAATTTTTTAAGTATTAATATTTGGCTATGATAGTGTAAAAAATTTATTTCAATAAATAATTTGTTTTTATTTTAGAAAGAATGGATTGTAATAGAAGATAAATAATTCATTTTCATGTTTTTCAAAATCATATACAAAAGAATATATAGAAGAATGTTTGAATAAAGAGTTGAATCAATTTACTCTGGTGCTGAATAGAAACAATTTTAAGAATAAAATATTATAAATTACACTTTTCTGATATAAATCAAAATGTAATTCATCTCAAGTTCCTGAATAAGTATCATTTTAAATTCCATTGTTGTTATCTGATTCGTAATTTTTTATAATCATGCAATTTAATTAATTCTGTTTTTTATATCTCTTACAGCCAAAAGGCTCTTACCCCGCAAGTATATATATTTATGACATCGATCAACTAACTTTTGCAACTGCAACGGATAAAAAAGGTATTTCATATTTTACAATTTTGTAAGCAAATATTTTTAATGAATTTTTACATGTTTTCTACATTAAGTTACGTTATCCATTGAAAAAAAACGATTGATTTGGGCAAAATATCTATTTTTTATCCAATATACTTAGTATTTGGATAATTTTCTGGTACTTACGTATTAGACCACGTTCTTTATTGCCAAATTTGAAAGCTTCGCCTATGAGTTGCTAAACCGCCAATAAGGCAAAAAATCGCCATTATTTAAAAAAATGTTCACATCTTGTCATCCGCCATTTTGGTGATTTCGTTAGTTTCGACGGTTTATCACCAAATTTGAATTCGTCGCCAATGAGTTACTAGAAGGTTGGCGTCGACAGTCTTATATGTAAGTACCATTTTTCTTTATAAAATCATTTGAACATGGCTATCACATTCATTCTGTGCGAAAGTTTTAAAATTTTATAGCTGCCCTGATCATATTGCATTTGAATGTGAGTTTATATTTTTAAGCACTGTTTTCCACATTCTAAATTTGGGTGAAGCCTAACACCATATACATTAAAATGTAAGCATATATTTTAACAATATTTAGTGTAATAACTCCTTGATATATACTACATTTCCTGACCCACAGAATAACCAATCTGTTGATTTAAAAAGATTTTAAATTGTTTTAAAACTTCTAAATTCTTTTTAAAAATCTTATTATTCATCAGTTGTCCTACGTATATTAATTAAAAGCATGACTTTTTTCTTAATTCAGGTCGTAGATAATAAATACATTTTATAAATTATGTGCAAACTTTTAAATGAATTATTCATTTAACTTCTAAATTTGAAATTCTTTTCTTTAATGCCTCTTTTTAAATTAAAAAAAAACATATTTTTTCACCTTTGGAAACAATTTTGACATTTTTATATCTCTTTTTATCCAAAATACAAAAACATTTTTCTCCACTTTTCTAAACAGTTTCTGCTTTTACACTCACTGGCCAATGAATTAGAACTCTTTGTGATTTTCATTTGAATGTGTGCTAGCAAAGAAGTATGCAATTTTTTTGTTATGATGTAGGTTACACGGGGTTAGAATACTAGTATAAGTAAGGTGTAAGAGTTTTTTTCGTGATGAATGAAGTAAAATGGGGTGAACGACAGGTCTTTCACCATTTGAAAAAGGGCTTATTGTTGGTGCCCGTTTAGCAGGTGCCTCGACCTCGAAGACGGCAGATCTCACTGGGTTCTCAAAAGCAACCATATGAAAGGTTTTCAAAAGTTTGAATCAGAACCCTCAGTCCTTCTCTAGAAGATGTAACTGCGGTTCGAGCACAGTTTTCCAACAGCGTGATTGGCGTCGTTTCAGACGAATTGTAAAGCATAATAGGGACTCTACTGTACTTCAAATGACAGAAATCGCCAACAAAGGCCCAACAGATCTCCACTAGAACCATGCGCAGAGAATTGCAAAGGATAGAAATGTATAGTCGAGTACCTTTGAGAAAACCACTCATTTCTGCCCGACACGCAAAAATTAGTTTGCAGTGGTGTCAGGAAAAAAGACACTGGACATATGAGGATTGGAAACGGATAATGGGGTCGGATGAATCACGCTACACTTTAATTTGCACTGATGAAGGATGCCAAATTTGACGTGATCCCCACGAAGCCATGAATCCATATCGCCTTCCTCACGCTGTGCAAGGATCTGGAGGGAGCATCATGATATGGAGCCTGTTCTGCTGGCATAGAAGTGGTGCCCTGGTGTTCTACGAGGGTAAACAAACAGCCATGCGATACCTAGATATACTGGAAGATCATGTGCACCCTGCAATGGTGCATTTTTATTCTGATGGAGACGGATATTTCATTGTCGATAATGCAACTAAACATGATATGGTGGAAAGACGCATCCGACCGCACTCTTCTCTTCCATCTAATTTACAAGATTTAAAAAGCTGCATAGCCAATGCATGGTATTCTCTGGATGTAAATGCAGTCCAGAAGCTTGTAGACTCGATGCTCAAACGAATCAGAGCAGTTATTCGTGCAAAAGGTGGTTCAATAAAATATTGATCTTGGATTTCTAATTCATTGGCCAGTGAGCGTATATCGTTTTTTAGACATAAGACAAAAAAATATATTTCCCACTTTTGAAAACAAGTTCATTTATATTTCGTTTTATCCATACAAAAAAACATTTTTTTTTCCTACTCTTTAAAACAATTTTGGCTTTTGACTAACGTTTACTTGTTTCACATGGAAAAAAAATTCAGAATTGTA
>JAOUZG010049527.1:631838-648058 GCA_026289955.1 Argiope argentata | reverse complement strand
ATATATATATATATATATATATATATATATATATATATATATATATTGCTCAAATTTTCAATCGTTAATAAAAAGATTTTTTTTTTCATCCTTTTAAATTCAAATTAATTTTTTTAACTAGAAGTGGATATATTTTTTTTATTTTTAGTTTTTATATATTAATTCATTCATTAAATTTAATGAATTTTAATACTTTAAATAGAATTTTAGCAGTTTGTAATGAAATTTGAAATCTTTGGCAATTTCTTGCTAAAATGTCTGTAACTGAATATTAAAAATTCTTTTTGAATAAGTTGAACAGTAGATATATTCCCTCAATTCGTTTCAAGGAATATATCCACAGTATTTCTTTAAAAAAATTCCAAATATTGTGAAAAAAATTTCATTTGTCCTCTTGGACATATGAAACTGAACATAAGCCAAATTTTCAAAAAACTTTTCTTCTATCGAGATAGTGAAATAAAAATTAAAATTTTAAGGACTTCAATATATGGAGTAATTCAATCATGAATTACATTTTAAAACCTTATATAAAAACCTATAGTATATATCATTATTTTTTCAGCTATTTACAATTTGTGAATTCTTCAACTTTCATAGATAATAATTGCAATTTTATTCTTTTCAGCTATTGAATACATGATAAAATATTTTAAAGTTTGTCAAGACTTCTATCCGGGTATAATAGATGTTATGTATATCATTAACAGTAAGTACATTTTTTTTAAATTTTTGACATAAAAATTATTTTTAAAAACAATGGAACAGAATTTATATATTTCATATAAGATTATGTAATCCTTTTATAAATAAAAATGTTTATTATTGTTCAAAATGTATATTATTATTTTTAGATAAAATACAGATGAATTACTGTTATTCCTTTTACAGAATATTCTCCTTACAACTTTAAGCTTTTTAAAATAATATATCTAAAACCGGTGTCATTGAATTCTTATTGATTTTCTGTAATGCAATTTCTAAAAAGGTTTTTAAATTAAAGTTAAATAACTTGTAATTCTTTGTAATCAAGGAATCCAGTATTTAAGGAAAATGTGCATGTAACTCCATGTTGGTTTTCTTTTCATCTATATGTTTGAACTATAGATTTTCCTAACTTTCAAGCTTATAGCTGTCTAAAATAAGCTGTAAATATTTTTGTTTACTTACTAATCTGTCTAGAAATCTTTTTAGGCTTAAATTAATTCATGAATAAATTCAAAATAAATGAATTCATTAATATATATAAAAAGAAAAGAAATGTATCAGTCAACCCTTTGCGCACGATATACATTGTTAAATCAAATAAACATTGGCAAACTTAGGAAATCTACCAATCTTCTACTTACTAATTAGCACTCTACCTTCTAGTTTCAATAGTTCTTAATGAGCCTTGTTGTTTTAGATGTTTCTTATGGCACTTGCCATGGACAAGCTCGCTGAGGTAGTCAGCGATATAAGCTTAATCAACGTCTCTTGATTTATAGTACAGCCACGTAGGGCCAAGAGTTACTCAAGTTACTCACTCATCTACATTTGCTACTCACTCATCACATTCGCTAGCACAGCTCCTATTTACAGGGGGCACGTTCTCACACCTTACAAATGAAACACAAAAGAACAATTATGCCCGAACCGGGACTCGAACCCGGGACTCCCAGATCACGGTGAAGACACGCTACCCCTATGCCAGGATGACAGTCTTACTGACCCTGAAACTGTTATGTTAATGTACCCATTGTTAGTTGGTTTAATATACCCAAGTGCATTAAAACTCAGTGGTACATTCCGAATGTGTCCGGTTTTCCGGAGATTTCTTTCTCCAGACTCTATATGACTCTATTTTGTAAGAGCCATTTTTAAAAAAGATTCTTGATGCATTATGTTTATGATCATGTGTGTGCAAAAGTGGCGTTACACCGGCGAAAATCTCATAATTAAAATAAAAAATAGAAATTAGAGTATTGTCAAAGTACTAGCTATTGAAAAAATCCTTCATACGCATGTATACTATAAGCTAAAGACAACCAAAAAAAATTAATGAAATCCGGAACAAAAGGATAAAGGAAAAGACATAAGAAAAAGGGGAGGAAGGCTAAATGGCTCAAGCAGAAGACCCTATATAATATTAAAGAGTAATAATATCATCGAAACGTAATTAGTTAATAATTAAAAATAACCAAAAATATACAGTTTAAGCACGGAAACATAAAAAGGAATTAAAATAAAAAAAATTAAAACAAGACAAATATAAATAAATAAATAAAATAAATATATATATTGACTCAGTTTAAGATAGATTTCATGATCATGAACAAAAGAATAAAAAAAGTGTCCGTTCCGCACTTTTTTTCCCATGTATTGACAAATAACTGTCCACTTTTAACAATGCTTGATTTTATGCAAACTTTGAAGGGCTCAGGCAGTGGTAGATTCCCATTTAAAATTTGCTGCTGATTAAAAGACCTGGACACTTGACGTATTAAGAGCTGATAAAGGTACATTCAAATACTTGTGAAATCAAGATTAATTTCAGAAATAAGATCGATTAAAAATTTATTAAATAATTATTTCCTTACATAAAACTCCAAAACTAAGGTGCCATACTCTTTTAATTAGGGCAAATTTCATGCACAATCTCAAAATTGTGGCACTATTATGGACTAAAAGGGTAATAATGTATGAGTTAATGTAATAGACCAATTGCCAGTTTCACTAGATTATAATATATCGATGATGAATGATGTTTTCTTATGTATATTGGATCCATAATTGCTCATGTTCTGCTTTAATGGAATAAAACAAATTTCTCCCCATATCAAAGAAGATTTTTGTCAAAATAAGACAATTCAATTCAAAGAATAAATTTCATCTTTGCTTGTATAAATAGAACATTTATACTTATAAAAAAATTTCCTAGCAACAAAGCCTGTATATAGAAATCGCAGACTGTACCTAAACTGGACTTAAAAGCAAGTAATATTTTTTAAAAATATTTAAGTCCATTCCTACTTAGGCCAGCAAGGAATATTTTATTTTAGTTACTTTTTATTAAATAATTGCATTCAATATAAATGTTTGATCAAAAAATTATACCTGGCCAAAACAAAATCAAGTTCGTATTCTGTGAAAAGAATTTAGAACAGATTTAGAACACAATAATAACACACTCAATTGGCGTTAAAGTTTCAACGCCAATTGAAGCAACGCAAAAGCATGAATTTTCTACGCCAGTTGCAGTAACGCAATACAAATAAGAAATTTTAGATTTTCTTTATTCTAAATTATTTTAATTCAAAATGAATCCGAAAAATTGATTAATTTACAATGTTTAATTTTAAATGCATCAAACATTAAGAAAATATACAGAATCCTTTGAAATTATTGACCAAAAACATGCTATGCCTAATCTCAGTAGCGGGGAGAGAAAATAATCTGAATTCGTTATTCATTTGGCGGTGGACAAATGAAGTATTTTGGCAAGAACATTTGTTTTTAATTAATAAATAAAAAATTAAACAGTTCTAGCACCTGCTCATATTGCATAGGAGTATTAGGAGGCATGCCTTTAAAACACACAATAAAACACAAACGAGAAATAATTAAGATTAAATTTAGAAAATACGTTTTTTTTTATTTGATTTTATTTATCAATGAACAATTCGTATATATATATTTATTTTCGGTTTTGATAATTTGATAAGTTTGCTTTATAAATTCCTAAATTTTATATCGTGACTTTTTAGTAACCCATAATATAACAGGTATTTGTGTATTTGGTTTCGGTTTTTGCAAGAATTTTAAGTTTGGAAGTTGCATTATCTCCTATATTTTCTATATAAATTTTTTTAAAGTTATTATTCGGTCAATTTTCATTTTACATACCTTTTATGAAGATCTAACTATAGTTAAAACCATGCCTTATTGTCAAGAAAAAGATTTACACCTCTCTTTTTTTATTTAAAAGTATTTTGGGGAATTTTAATAATAAAAATTTGTTATTCTAATGTATATCATCCAGAGTTCAGATATTCAGCTGTTATCGAGTAAGAAACTCTTCTAAAATTATCTAAATTTTATGCTCAAAATTGTGTATCGTTTGTCTCTTTTTTTAGTTTCCTCTTATTTCATGATTCCTCTGTCGATAGTAAAAAGTTGCTTGTCTGCCGAATTCGTAAACTTAGTGCAATTTCATGGAACAGGTAACATTTATTGTTTTCCTTCTTATTATTCAATTTCTCATTAATTATATTATAAATTCAATTAAAATTTACAGTAAATTGGGGCTTTAAATTCATTTCATTTCCACATAATTAAATACATATATTGATTTTTTTTAAATTCCAATTTTGTAACATATTATTATTTTAAATCAATTTTTAACTTAAATTGCTATAAATTTATAATATAGTACAAATTAGGCTACCCAAAGAACATGGTAATTAATCTCGCATCATCATGTGCAACCTGCCATTCGATATGTGAGTGAATTGTCCATTAATACATATGTCAGTGTGAAAAAGGGCATGATAAAGTTAATTAAATAAATTAGAAGTCTTATCTATTGTTTTGACAAAACAATTATAGAGGCAATGAATTTTGGACAAAACCGGTGAAAAAGAAACAGTCCAAAATGTATATTCGATTATCTTCCATATTCTTGAATTACAATGATAAACTCAAAAATTGATACTTTGAATAATACATTAATACACAGAAATTAAGAACTGAAGATTTGTTCTAATTGGATGATAGTGATTAATAAATAGCTTAGTAATTTATTTGTAAATAACCTTAATGTATTGTTAGAAAATTTCTAAAACAATAAGAAATGGCTGATTTGAAACCAATTTAAAATATAAAGTATCCATAATACATTATTGGTTGCAAACTCTAATTAATTAAGGTTTGTAGCTATGAAATTAATTTAATTCATAAAGAATGCTATTGATATTTATAAAATGTATCCAAATAAATACCAATATTTTTCTGCTACACTCATAGGTAAATTAAAAGTTATCCATACCTTAACCTCATTTAACTGCTTTACTTTATCCATTTTTGTAGACAAATAGACGAAGCTTGATTGTTAGAGTGTTTTCTTTTTATTACCGAAACGTAAACATGATCATTTGGCGAATGCGGATTGCCTTAGTACCTAACTTGCATCATTATGTTTTGTACCTGAGTAACATAATCAAAATACAAAAGTAATTGAATGTGTACCACAGATGTTATCTGGCTTATGAAGCTTTCACTACATACTCTCTTACCAGTGAATCGGGGGTTAAACGAACGATATATTTGCGCCAATCTTAGTGTGTATGAGAATTGGTGGTGATGTTGACTGTTGTATTTTATTGCTTCTCACGACCTTTTCTGTCGATAGAGGGCGCCACAACAGCTGACCAAAGGTTGCTTATTCTGGGTCGCAGATCACCAATGAGGCAGATATGGATTGCCTCAGAACACATCTTGCAAAGACCGAACGCAATATGTGTACCGAAGTCTTATCTATTACTTTATCTTCTACTTCATCATATTGGAAGTTGTTACTCGTGGAACGACTAATTGGTAACTGTTCAGAAGGAATCATGCAATTCATGCCAAACTTCAAGGTCTATCAAGCAAAATGAGGAGCTCTTTCAACATGATGAAAATCTCTACATGCCAGATGTAGCCTAATAATATTATTTCGAAGTTATTAGTATTAAGTTTCGAAAACCTGGAATAGCATCCTTAAGACTCGGTTCCCTCACCATCAACTTCTCTGAACCATTCAAATATACAATTTGCAGACGTCGTTTTCCCACTGAACAGAAGTAAGAGATCTATAATTGGCCTTTCAAATGAAGAAGAGTTGATTGAATTCATTTCTGAAGGTTTTTATAAAAAGGAATATACAAGCTTTGGAATTGTTGCTCTGAATATTGCTGCACAAATCAGAAAAGCCAGCAGACTTTCTAGTGGCTCAATTGACAGCGCATCAAATTTGTTGGCCAATGGTTCAAATTCCAACCATGGTGTTTTACCCAAAAACTGCAATATTTTATTTAAAATGTTATCTATTGTTTATCTAAGACCTGGAAAGTTTTAGGTTTTTCTTAAATATTCCAATTGGATTGATCTTGAACATTCTACATCTGCATAAAAGCTGAGTTCCATCATTGATGGGAAAGTTCTCAGCCTCAAGCTGCTGTGAGTTCCTTTATTCCAATTAAATAAGTGTTTTAACTAACAGCTTAGTTCTTTACATCTTCGAGACATATGGTTGAGTTAGAAGATTACTCAGAAAAAAGATGTCCTTATTCTACCTCTAGAATTGCTTACATGTTTATCAAAATTAAATTACTTGTTTTGTTTTATTTTACTTAATCTGCTGCCATTTTTGAAGAAACATATTTAAAGATAAAAATGCAATTTTACAAGTATTTTTGAAAACTCAATTTTTTTCTACTAAAACATGTCTGTTCCTATTTTAATTCTTCAACTAAATGTCTGTCAAAACTGCTGCTAATGCCAAATGAAACAATAATTTTCTAGAATATAAAATAACTCCATTTGGTTGTGCAAGAAAAATCAAAATGCATTCCATTAAAATAATCATTTTTTTAGAAAGAATCAAAATTTATATTTAATTCTGATGTTATTTTGTGAATTTAGATGGTTGGAAAGAGGAACTGCTGAAAAAAATTGATGCGGATCAACTTCCTGCCTTTTTAGGCGGAAATAGGACAGATCCAGATGGAAATCCACTTTGCAAAACTATCGTATGTGAAATGCATTTCATTTTCTAATTCGTATTGAAAGGGTTTTTATAATAATTCTAAAGTTAGTTTTTCTTTATTTTGATGTAATATTAGTTGAAAAACATATCAGAATATGTCGTTACTCTATCCTTTGAAATTCATAAAATCTAAAATTAAAGGAAAATATATAATAATTTCTGGAAAGAAGTATGCATAAGGAGCACTAATAAATGGAATTACAGAATTATTCTTACTGAGATTAGAGTTTTTAATACTTAAGTCAAATGTTGGTATATTGTGTATAATTGGTATAATATGTCAGTAAAAAAAGTTACGGTAAATTAATTAATTTAAAAGTTTAGAAATACCTTTCTGGCTATTCACCTTTTGTGAGGATTTATGACAGTAATATTCTACGTGAACAGAAAAAATATATATGAATGACTTTTCAGGGATATTTTCAGACTAAACTAGCCAGTGATTAGATTTCGCTAGGAGAAAAAGCAGGGAAATTTATCAGGCAAACAATCCGCTGTGAAAGTGAAAACTGATCTCTTTGCTTTATTTTTAATAATACTATCAAAGACCACATCATTCTTATAACTAGTTTCTTCTAATCTTGATCCTGAAATATTCCTTTACCTATTACACCCATTTGATAAATAAATCTAACAAGAAGACAAAAATATGCAAAGATTTAGAATTATGTAGAAAATCAAGACACCTTACATCATTCTACCTCTAAAAGCCGCGATCCACATCAAGAGGATATTTTATTCATGTTTCAACGTATTTTTGATATAATTGACTTATTAATGATTATTTTAAAGTAAATTTTTAAGGTTAAGGTCAATTTTAGTATTTTTTTTGGAAATGTAAATATATTTATTTACTATGACTCATAGTTGTGTAGCATCTAATGTTGTACAGAATTATTTAAAATCATGGTTGTTTCTATATATTGATTAAACAGTGTTAAAACGATTGGCAACCTGATTAATTATTTTTGATAATTCTGCTAAACTGACATTTTTAAATTCTTAAATTATGTATTTAGTACCTATGTAATTAACGACCTTTTAATCTGTAGTTTCCTCAGTTTGGAACTCCACTCCTGATTATTCAGTTTTTACAATAATTTTTGATGGTAATAACCTTTGTAAATACATTGTGAACAATAAAAATAAATTTATTGTGAAATTATGTTGCCTATACAGAGAATTAGTATTTGCTTTCTATTATTAGTTTTCATTTTAATGGATCACATTCAATTTAAATATATTTTCTACCAATTCCAATACAATTTAATAGTACTATTGCAAGCTTTGTCTGATAAATTGCATCTAGAGTTTCAATTCCAACATGAAAATCATCCATACAAGAGAAAATTATTCAAATATAAGATCCCTAAATCACCGTTTGTAACAAATTCTGAGCATCATATACTTTCCCCCCTTTTATAGTTTCTAAACATTAATCATTGAATTCTTCTTTACATTTTCCCCAACGTGTTAGACGATTTTAATTATATCGATATTGGCTTTTATCTATTGAACTTTCTCCAGTATTTCCCTTATACGTTAATTATGTTAAGTTTCCATTAAAACTAGGATTTATAAAACACTATGAGAAGTTATTAAATTTTCCAATTTTTAGTGTAGAATTTTATTTTTACTCTGAATTTGGCCCACTGTAACAAAATTCGGATCTTTGACTTCAACACAGATTCTGTCTCTCCAAAGATACACCAATAATTTAATATATTGGTCTTCTTTCCATCTCTTCCAGAAACCCTCTTATATCTACTTTTTTCTTCATGTGAAATTTCATTTTTAAAGGTAACACTCCCATCCTAAAAACTTTGATAACTGATAATAATAAAATATTAATATTAAATCGAATATTAAGATAAATAGTATTAATATTTAATTAATATCAATAATATAAATAGATAAATAATAATAATGGTATTAAACGCAAATATTAAACGAGACACTTTTCAGTGCCCTTGAAAACTGAAAAGCACTTAGTCAAATCAGCATTTTAAAGGAAGTTTTCCGATTTATTTGTTAGATAAATAATGGTTAATCAAATGAAGCTATTGAAGAGAAAATATCTGTGAAAATAATGGGAAAAATTCATAAAAATTCAATTATGTTTATGAAAAAATATCTAAGTAGTTTAAACACATGATGAAATAATTTATGATTCTTTGAAATCCTAGATATTTAATTATATTTTAAATGTTTCTTTTTTTGTGTCAAATATTTCTTTTATTTGAAACACTTTTTAATTGAAATCGCAATTCTGTAAACGTTTCCATCTTGCTTATTAAATGAGAAACGAATATTGAGATCAAGAAAAACGTTTCTTAGAGGATTCATGCTCACAAAACAATCTATACCTCTAAGTAACATAATGTTACTGTAAATAAGTAGGTATCCTTAAAAGAAAAAAGAGAGAGGGGCATTTTTCAAAGAAATAATTCAGAAATATTTAATTAAATATTATTAAATCAAATTGGAACCTCTAAATTCTATTCTTTTCCACCAAATGTGCAAAATTTGAAAGAATTAAAGATACTTTCATTTATTTTATTCCTTTCAGTCAAATGTGCAAGGCTTGAAAGAATTAAGGATATTATGATGTATTTTAATTTATTGGTCTTTTGCTATGTACCTATAGAGACATTACACCGGAATAAACTCCAATAACAAATGAATAGAAATTTAAATTTAGAGGTGAAAGAACATTCTTTTCCTAAATGGCATAAAATCTCGTGCTGATATAATAAAACTGAAAGTGAAAAAAAAATGCAGTGAAAGTATGAGAAATGTGCCTCGTGTTACCATGGTGTATGCGAAATCTGTCGCGTTCCTTTAACTTTTTCTGATCCATTGTTAATATTAGATGTGAATATTTAGATGAAGAATAGAATGTGATGCAAAAGCACAACGTAATATAGTGTTCTGCAGATGTTAGATGTCGAGGGAATTTATATTTGCCGTAAAAAATAAAATCCCAAAATAGGCATTATTCTTGATACTGATTGAATTTCATTCAAAAAATATAAACGTCTAGCTTTAAATATGTTCGTGACAAAATATATGGTTAAGAAAAATTTTATGTCTTTTTACTTGACGGGTAAATTAAAGCTGCTTACCTCAAATAATGTACTTGAATTATCTATTTCAGGTTGTCCAAGGTGGCAAAATCGATGAAAAGAACTACATTCACAAGAGTAAAAGTTCACTAGTTAATGCACCGGGGGTCGAAAAGATCACTCTGGCTCGGGCCTCTTTCTCAGAAATCGAGCTCGAAGTCGACGAAGATGGTGGCCTCATAGAGTGGGAGTTCGAAACGAAGACCAGGGACATTGGCTTTGGCCTCTTTTACAAAGAGTTTGTGAACGGGGAAGAGAAAATCACAGAACTAGTGCCCTTGTTAAGAATCGATACTGAAGATTATTCCGAAACGGGAGTGTACAAATGTGAAAGAGCTGGAACATGTGAGTAGGCCTATTTTGTCGGAAATATTGCGTTGTGAAACTTTCCAAAATAATGGAAATGAAAATTACAAATATAGAAATGAAAAACTACAAAGATCTTCATTAATAAGGTGTTAGATCAGGCATGAAAATAACTTGAATGAAGGAAACTATTCTCTAGGAATCTTCTTATGAAGTTTTCGAATTGATTATTTAGAAAGATTTCAAATCGGATTTTCAAGATATAATAAATTTCCAATGTTTCATCAAAAATGGACTATAATTTAACCATTCTAAAAGTATCTTTTCTATCCAAATATTTATGGATAATGAAGCAAAAAAGAAGGTTAGTTTCTTTCAAATTGATGAATGCTTACCAAAAGAAAGTGGTTTCCTAATTAATAATTTAAATGCACAGAAATTTAGTTCACTATAAAATTAGAGAATAATGTACCACATGTTAAAGTATCCAAAATGTATTTAACGCTTAACACTATACCAAACTACGGTTTCGAAAACCAATGTGGCAAATTTTCAGATAAGCATACATGAATGGGGACTTTATTGAAAAAAAGACTACACTGCTTTCAATTGGGAAACAACATATAAATGAAAAAATACTAATGAATATAACAGAACAAAAGCGGTAAAAAGTAGAATAAAAAAATATTTGGAATAATTATTAGAATAATTTCTGTATAACATTTATTATTTTTACACATAAAATTGTTGTCAGTTTTGATCACATAAAGTTAAATTTAAATTCAAGAAATAAATATACCCTTCACAATAAAATTCTCTTTATTTTAAATTAAATTAATTTAAAATTAAAGTCGGCATCATTTTTATATCATCCTTTCAAAAAAATTTATGTTCTTAGTTATTCATAACTAAATAAACTTCTTTGCTTATTAAAATTCCCAGGTAACATATCCTGTAGCGTAATATTGTACAATATTGCGATATTATATGATATTAAACAAAATTCCATAATATTAAACAATATTGCGAATATTGACCAATATTGCACAATATTTGTGTGCTACTGGGGATTCCATTAAACAGGAAGATTCTTAATATAATGCCTTTCAAGGAGAATTATTTATGTTCTCAGTTATTCATAACGAAATAAAAGTCTTCGCTTATTTAACATTCTATTAAAAAGAAAAAATTCTTAATAGAATACCTTTCAAAAAGAATTATTTTTGTTCTTAGTTATTCATGACTAAATAAACGTCTTCGCTTATTTAATATTCTATTAAAAAGGAAGATTCTTAAATGAATAGTTGTTTTTGTTCACATTCTTATAATGTATATGAAAATTGGATCTAAAGCTAATTTTTTTCATTTTGTATTTCAGATGTTGTTTTATTTGATAACTCATACAGCTGGCTCAGGTCAAAAGAAATCTATTATAGAATAAAGATTGTGAATGCGGAGAAAATGGAGAAGGATACTCAGAATTAATATAATCATTCGTTAGAATTACTACTGAAAGAATAGTAATGAATTTTATAGATGTACATTTTTAATCTATAATTCTTTCTAACTATGTATGTAATAATAATAAAAAATGTTTTAGTAAAGTATATTCTAGGAATTATTTTCATTTTCCTGCATATTTGTTACCTACTTTATGTAATGAAGCCCTTGAATTTTTAAATTATAAATATTGTGTGTGTACAAATATTGAATTATGAAATATTTCTATGTTCAAAAAGTTATGAAATTTAGTTTTTTACAAAAGAAGAAAGTTTACTCTGAAAGTATAAGTTTACTAGATATTTGTTTCGAAATAATTACTATTACACATAAAGTTAATTTTCTTTTTAAACATAAAAAGATATGGAATTCAATTGCAGTTCTGCTTTTACTATATCTTCTAGTGCTTTTGTCACTTCACTTCTTTTAAACTTAAGAATCGTTGTCTTTTAATCATTTCAGCACTTTGAATGCGGCATTTGAGAAACTGTGATCTTCTCAAAACTGAAATTATAAAAAAGCATTCCTGAATATGGAAGAAAAATTTGAAAATAGTTATTTTTGTCCTGATACTGTTTTTCAATGTTAACACAGACTAGAGTTTGACAATTGCAAAAATAACTCTATAGAAGCTCTCATCATTCTGTAACACATTACCTCTCTGTTCATATTTTAATTTATGTATCCTATATTGACTTTTATATATTGATTTTCAATGTCAGTCCGCTTGCTAAATAAGAATTTTGTCTAGAATTGTAATGGAAGTTTTAACCAGGTTTCAAATTACGAATTGCTTCGAACACCATTGTCAGTTCTAGTTTTTGTGCTTCATTTCCCAATTCTTTCAGTATCAAGGCGTAGTGAGAAAATTGAAAAACATATTATACTATATTATATTGAATTTTATAGAGATAGTGCTAATTAAATATTATTTTATTCAGGCGAATCCATATTGAAAATCAGATTTCCGTCTGGAATGCTGACTTCCATGATGTGAAATCATTAACATTAAATTCATTTATCTTAGATTTCATTTTTTATTCGATAAAACTGAAAATTAAAATTGATGAAATCAATCTTCTAAAAATTATTATCCATATAAGTTAGTATGAACATGTAGTTGTCAAAATAAGGAAAACAGCACAAAGGAATACTTTATTAATAAAAAGGCTTGCCCTTCTCAAGATATCAAATCAGATACGTGTTCAATAATGTGTAGAAGAATATTTCATTATTCTTCATGATGATATTGTGAAAGTTCCGGAAGAGAGACCGATGGAGCTTATCGAGTCCGGATTAAACTCTATAAATTGACTATAACATTCAAATATATTGAAGTCAGAGGAATATGAGGACCAAGTTAAATGTTTTACTTCTTCCTCTTGTACTTAAAAACACGACTAGAAAAATCTGGCTTCATGATGGAAACCTTATCATTCTGAAAAATTACGTTTCTTACAGGAAACGAAGTTTGTCTAATAGAGCTAACAAGAACAGCCAAAATTTCTCAATACTTCTGCCCAATGTAGCCAATGGACAATGGGTTCTGCCCAATGTCCTTTGAGGGTAGCAGAAAGCCACATATGATTGCCCATATGGTGACATATTCGCCACCTAATCGGTCTTATGGAAGGAGACAATCATGATCATATGCTTGTATAGATGTCCACTAAATGTGTATTTGTCTTGTCAAGGGAGAAAATGTGAAAGAGGATTCGCCTGTTCTTATAGCTCTCTTCCAGACCAGAGTGTTTTTTATTGCCCCTGTGTAAATGGCGTTTTTCATTACCATGAATAGCAAGTGAATTGGAAATTAATATTCTGAAATAAATGTTCTGTTTATGAAATTGCCTCTTATTCGTAAATGACACTGGAGAAACTGGAGGCCGATTGAACTCATTAACTTGAACCCTGCATTTGCTGGTGCCCTTTCTTTATATATTACAACCCTCTTCAATATTTTTCTGTTTTTTTAATCGGCTTCTCCTGTAATCCTCCATTTTGCTTTGCCAAGCTTGTCTTACAGCTCTCTGTGTACGATGAAAGTCAAGACGTTACATTCAGTGCCTCTAGAAATGTCTAAAACCTAGGATATTTCCTTTATGGTTACTCTAGGGTGTCAAGCTCCAACAGTATGAACTCTTTGAAAGCCTGTGAGATATGATATTTTACACTTTTGACAAAAATCCAAGACATGGCACAGGTATACTCCGTTCCGGCCGAAGCCATTCGGATATAACGATGAGCCCCCACCGAGCACAAAAAAAAATCCAAGACATATACAACTGCACTAAGGCTATCTCATACTACTATGATATATTCATTCTATTGTAGAAAAATAGCTAAGATTATATTTAAATCTTTGCAAAACGCACTCTTAAATGCCACTTACATTTTCAGATGTTTCGATTAATTTGATAATCAGCTGTATATATTCTGTGAAATAAAAACGAAATTGGAAATAATATTTTGGAGTTAATTTCCAAAGAAAGTAATAATTTCCCTTTGGTAAATAATTCATTGATTTAATGTAACAATGACATTTTGAGAAACTTCCTATTAATATTGAAATAATAAAATTAGAATTTCATCATAAAGATAAAAAAAATTCTTATAAGTTGTGTATAAAATGAAGCTGTGTGGGAATGAAAGAAATGTCATTAAAAAGGTAAAATTTTTACTCTTTCAGATGTTGCCAAACTCATCTTGATAGAATAAAATTTGCATAAGATACAGTTAGTTAAACCCAGAAAAATCCCAAAAATTGAAATTTTTAAATTCTGAAAATTGGTTGTAATTTTTTTTTCTTTTAGAGCTAACTTGTGCAATATGTCATAAAGATTTGACAAAAATTGTGGATAGGGAACATATACAGAACTCCAGATGTAAAGTAAATTAAAAATGTAAATAACGCTACTCTAGTGAATAGTTCTCCTCTACTTTAATTAGCATTAACAATTTTGAAATAATTCCAGCAAACCTATAACGAGAATTTTGACTATTAAGAAATGGGTCTATATTGTACAGTTCTCCTAAAGTGAAATTTTAGGCATAAAAATAAGCATGATTTTTCAATCATTTTGAATAATTAATTAATTAAAATTAAAACCAGTAAAATGCTCTGTTCACGCTGGCCTGAATTTTCAAAGTTTTATTTATCGACTTTCAAAGTAAAATTATATAAATAAAATATTGTTTCATGTTTTGTATCCTTAGTATTTTTATTCTTATCTAAAACCAGCTTTGAAAATTTATCTGAATAAAAATACATCGACCTTCAATCAAAGCAAGGAAAATATCATAGCTTGACTTATTGCGTCGATTAATTCTATTTGGTCAGTTTAACGTTCAACAGATAAATATCTTATATTTTATAATGTAATTGTTCTACGTTATCTTGGCAAAAGAAATTTATTAAACTTTTTACGTATTAAGGTAAGATTACGTATAAAATGCCATATAATCTTATTCCATCATATAAATACATTGAGTCAGTTAAATCTTTTAGATAAGCAGGTTTTGGATAATTTGAATCATGCATGATTAAAATACCTTAAAGGTATCACGAACTTATAAAAAAAACTATGTGTACTGTAATCATGTATTGAAACAAAGAAAAAGTAATTATGCTAATACGAAAAAAAACAATAAGAATTAAAATCAGCAGCAAATGTGCTGCTTTCAAAAATCAAGAATTCTTCGAAGAAAAAAATTGCCTGTGAAAGATAAGGCAAGGTGAATCGCTCAATTTTTTTAGGAATTTGAGGAAGACTGAATTATTAAGAGACAATATTTTAAAATATATAAGTTTTTAAACACTAGCATGTTTTATTGTTAAAATAACATAAGTTTTCATTTCGGTTTCTAATTAAAAAGAGTGCTAGTTAAGAGCATTTAAAAAGTTTCATAAAACATTTTTAAAAGAAAATAATTGGATTAAATAATGTATGTTACTTTAATATTTCATACATAGTATTTTAACAATATATTATCTAAAAGAACCTTTTGACTTAGCGTGTTATATTTACAGTAACCTCACATGGCGAACTTAGTGTATATGTTTCTGTAAATCTGTAAAATTGCATGCGCTACTTTAAATGTTACTGTAAAATTTTATACATTGCGTTTTTACAATTTGTTATATAAAAACATTAAATCATTTTTCATGGCATGTTTGCAGTACCAAACTTGTTTAAGGTAACATTTTTCTCATACAATTTAATTTTTAAATTGATAAGTTCGTTTTGACAAATTTCAATTAATATTTATAGAATTAGGAAATAATACTTCGGCTTTTCTTATTTCCAAATTATAGAGAATTTGATAATTTAATAGCATGAAGATACGATTCTTATCACCTTCTCAAGTATTTGAAATACACTCATGTCCATAAATTAAGGATATATCATAATCATGCGGAAATCGAATTATTATTATTATATATATATCCCGAAAAATGACTACACACATCTTCAAAAATCATATGCAAAGGAATCCAACAA
>JAOUZG010049527.1:602274-612339 GCA_026289955.1 Argiope argentata | reverse complement strand
ATAATAATAATAAAATTTTATCATCTTGAGGATCTCAAAAAAAATCAACTTTTAATAAAATGTTGCCATCACATTTTCAGAAGTTCTGATTTTTTTAAAAATTAATTAATACCAAAAATAAAACCGAAAAATACAATTTTCATCACGTGATTATATGAAATGAATTAAATAGGAAATGTGATATTTTTTAAACAACAAATGAAAATGAAAATCGTTTTCAAAATCAAATTTAATAATTCAATTAAAGAATTAAAATAAATAAAAACACAAAATAAAAATATATTACAAAACTGCGACAGTTAAAACTGAAAAAGAATTTTTAGAAAAGCACCAAACGATAATCTTCTGAGAGCGAGATTAATTATTTTAAAGCAAGAAATCTCAAACGAACTTTTAAAATGAAGTCATTTCAAAGAAACGAAGAACAAAAAGCAATGTGAAGAAGATATTTTGTGCGAATCAAAGAATTCACCTTCGTGATTGTAATTTTTCTCCGCATTTTAATGGATCATGCGAAATAAAAACGCATCTTCTTTCAAACAAGCATACGTAATAATTAACAATGCAAAATTTGTAAAAGCATATAAAACTATTTTTACCCGCATATTTCAGAGATATCAAAACTTTCTTCCGAAACAATATCGTGTTCCCTCACAAGAAAAAAAAATCAAATATCATTCCAAATTAAACATATAAAAATGTCATTTTCGGCACGTGTCTGTATAAAATGAAATAAATATGAAACATGATAATTTTGGAAAATAAATGGATGGAAACGTTTTCTTTGATATTTTACTATACACATATTACTAATCCAATTAAACAATTTTATTTAAGGCAAATATGGCTTAATCTTCTGTAATCGGAGCCCAACATCTAATTTCTTAATTTCTTGGGGAGAGATATAAATAATCTCTTAGCAATTGGTCCAAGTAAAATATATAATTATAGATTTAGGGAAAAAATGCTGATGAATTAAATTTTTACATACATCATCTGCTCTGTGAATCATATTCAACAAAATATTCTTGAGACAATAAGTCCTTAAATAATAATAAATTCTTGAGACAAAAGTCTTTAATTAAATAAGTCCTTAAATAAAATCCAATCAACTAAATCAATCATCAAAGCTGATCGATCTATGAAAATTTCAATATAACTATTACGTTAAAAACTGGCGATTTTAGATCACTTTATCAAGATCTCAAAGAAGCTACTCAAGGTTACTCTAGAATAATTGGTCTAGATTATGATAATGATGATTGTTCTAAACTTGCAATATTCAGAACTGAATAAATCGGCCAGATTTGAAGAAGATAGAAATGCTTATTTATTTATTTAGAAGTTGAAAAATTAAGAATACTTTACAAATATGAATCTATAAGACCAAAGGAATTTAAACCATAATTTTTTGAAATATATTTATTTATAAACCTAAAAAAAATATTATTGAGAACATTTATATACATCTAAAAATAAAATGAAAAAGTGAAGGTTTCAATTAACCTGTGAAATTTTTGCTGAATAATTCCTTGAGATCTTATAAATTATAAAAAAATTATAACTTTCAATTTCTGTATTGAACATAAAACTTCAATGTCGGACTATGCTGCTTTCAGTTCTTAGTTTTATTTAAAGACACGCTTAGATTGAGTAAAGAGGTCGTTGCATTAATTGAAGTTTCATCATTTTCAATTTAATTTAAAAGTGGATTTTACGTGCACTGATAGAAAATCAGAGAGAGATGCGGACTTCAAAGATAGGACTGTTTAAGGCCTACATAATAGTATAAGTAGTTAATAGTTAAGTTATGACTATCGAAATTCGAAGCTTAAAAATATTTTGCTGAAAAATTTATTATGAGACCAAGTTATATATAAAAATGATTTAACCCTTTAGTCGGCATTAATATTGGCGAACCGACTGGTCGCCAAAGGCGGCTAGTTTAAAATATAGCCCTTCAGTAGCCTACACCTTAATAATATTGTACATTAGTTCTGGTGACACCTGTTTCGTCTAAAATTTAATTTTTATCTAATTTCAAAAAAAAAAACGTTTAGATATAATTTCATATCCTTTATTCCACCAAATTTTCAGACATTTAAGTTGTGTTATTTTAAATACCTAAGCTAAGCTATATTTGTTGTATGCATGAATCATTTTAAAGGAGGTCAGAACCATAGCATCAAAGTCTGTTAAAAATCTAAATATTTGGTTTATCTATCTTCTAAATTTCGCAGTAATGCAATTTCACTGTTTTATTCGTTTCGTAAACTATACAGATGTTAAAAAGAATATTTTTTCACGAGTTTTGAACAGTGAAAGAAATATAAGATATAAGATATTTTTGTATCAATAATTCAATAAATAATTTTAGTAAAACAGTTTCTAAGAACAAACTTTTTACAAATTTTCTGAAAAAGAAATGTTTAAACTTTAATTATTTTTAATTACATTTTTTGTGATTCCTTACTGCAAATATTATATTCTTGAAGTCAATTTTTCGCTCAAATTTACAACTAAGCGATATCGTTTTCAGGAAATAAAACATAATTGAATCAGTTGAATGAGAAGTAATTTCAGAGACTAATACAATAGTGTATTATCGCCAAAAAATTGTATTTATGTAAATTTCAAAAGTCTATTACATCGAGAAAAAAGTGAAGAACGGATATGTATATATAACATATGTATAAATTTAAAACAAATAATGTAGAACAAAAATATTTAAAAGTATAGAAAATTATATTTAAAAAAACTGAATTAGTATGTTTGTATTAGATAGTGGAATAATAGAGTTTATTTTACGTTCGCAATGCTGTGTGCTATCTAATTTCGTTAAGAATAGAATTCACATAATACTTTTTAGCAAAGTTTTCCGTAATCCAAATACAATTAACCTTCATATGAACTGAAATTATGTCAAAATAGAAACACATTTTTCAAATTAATACTCTCTATTTCCCGGCAAAGATTTCAAATAGATAAATTGTGCCGCATCCTAATGTTATATCCTTATGTATTTTTAATCGTATATCATCCTTAAAAAAGCGAAAGGGAATAATTTTATAACTCATGCAAAGCAATGAATTTTTATTTAATTTTCCTTATTCTTACTCATATTGTTGGCTCAGATACAATATTTTCACTATTTTAATTGATTAAAATAAATCTAAAAAGAGTTAAATTTAAGAAGAAACAAAAAAATTAAATAAAATATATAAGAAAAATATTTTTGGAATATTTTTAAAAGCTTTGTATTAGCCTTTCCGTTATTAGTCACAAGAAGAATCGCATCTTAAGATTAATTATTTAACAAATATTCCACAATTCTATTATAAAATAACTGCTTACTAAATTTTTAAAAAAATGTGTTTTATAGTCATCAAAACGAAATACATTTGTTATCTGAAAAAACTGTTAATGCTCTTTAGATTTTTTTTTATAAATTCTGGTATAAAAATATCGGTTTTATAACTATAATTATAACGAAACATGATACGTTTGTCCTGTAAAAACTACTGGTGATGTTCTTTCGATATATTAACAAAATTTGGTACAAAAATATTTGTTTTATATTGGCAATTTCTCCCAAAAATAATATTTTGCCCTTTACAAAAACGTGATATTCATTCGATCTATTATCGAAACCTTTGGTTTTCGAAAAATACAGATGATGCTCTTTCTTCGATCTACTATCAAAACAGTTGAAATAGTACTTGTTTTATACTGGCAATTATTCACCAAAACACAACACCTTTATTCACCTGTGTTCCAGTAAATCGATGACTGAAGAACATGATAAGATAAAAAATCATTGATGTTTTAGTAATCATCTAAAGAATTTTGTACTACAATCAGAAAGCTTCCTGGTGTTCTTTCACCCAGCAAAATAAGCTAGGGTCTTTTCCATTGGAAATTTTCCAGGAAGGCAAATTTCTCCCGTTGTAGTTGCTGTAATAATTTTAATTTTTATTTTCTTTTTCGATTTGGCCATGCATTTTCTACCTTTTTCAAAACCTAATACTTTGTGCATGTGTGTCGGGGAGGAGGGGAGAGGCGTGCAAATGCCAGACCACCTGACTTATATCTTCTCAGATTTATCTCAGACATATCATGGAGAATGAAAAAGTGCACCTGACATATATTTTTTTCGAAATTTAATCAGCATTTTAATTAATTAAAAAATATACATTTATTTTTTTTTCACTGTAATTCCTAAAAATATTTCCGCCCCAAACTAATTTTCACACCGATTTAAAGTTCAACAATTATCTTTTTAATGAATCCCTCATAATTGTTGCAAATTTCTTTGATCAAGTTCTCATTAAATGTATATTTCGTTACAATGTTTTCATTGTTGTGAATGAAACCAAAATCGGTGTCATTTTTCATCAATATGAAATATAAATTAGGTATTTAAACTTATTATATATATATATATATTTTGCATTACTGAAAGTTAATGAGGATAATTGTTTAATAAATGTGTAGTTAACAAAGCAAAACAAAAGAACCAGTGAATAAATTTAGAGATGAATCTGACATATTAGCGTTATGCCCTATTTAATAGACTATTCTCCCTTTTAAAAGAAAATCATAATGTTTAGCTACAGCTATAATGCTTAACAATTTCTATAATAATAAGCTATAATGGTATAGCTATAATGCTATAATGCTTTACAATTGAATGGAATCATAGACATTAAATTTTATTTAAACGATTTGATTGAAATGAAATTTAATTAATATCTCCGGTAAAATATCTGGTTACCAAAGGCAACTAGAGAAGTTATAAAAAGAAAAATAATTATCTGATGATATCTTTTAAGCCATATAAAAGCAAATCTGGATTTTCAGTTATAACCTCTAATTTACAATAGATTAGATCATTGGACTGAAATTTAAACGTTGTTTTATTGAATGTTTAAACGTATGATATGTTTTTTTCATTCCTGAAATCTGAGAAATCAGAAGTAGATTTAACATACTTGTATTTCAGGTAATGGACAAAAAAATGAAGTCACAGACTGTGAAAGATATATGATCCCCCAATTATATTTTTTAATATCATAATTGACTTGAATCTATTTTGATTCGTATATGTGAAAGAAGAGATAGGTATAAGGCTATCAAATTAATATCATTCTAATATTTGTCATAGTTTAAATCTTAAAATTATTTCATTGAGAGAATCTTTGACACAAGATTCTGTATAAAAGATTTATAAATAAATATAACTAATGTTCCATTCAAATCTCCCACTTTAAAATAAAATTCTTAGTATTCTTTACATTTATCATTTGAAGTAATTTAATATAATTTAAATTTTTAAAGATGTTTTTTTTTATTTTGAAATGATTTTTAGCAAAATAAAAATATCTTCAGACAAACAAACATAAATTTTGCAATTACCTTATACTTATGAAGTTGTCTAGTGTTCCGCTTTACAACGGAAGGAGGGGTGCAGTTACTTCTGATTATATGGACCCCTGAGCATCAGCGGACAGAAGTCTGACTTTCAGCTCATATACGCAATAAAATCTTTTAATGGGACAGGCTTCATTCATGAATTTCATTTATTCATCCATTGATCGTAATTTAGATCTGGAGCAGAGAACGATCACTTCTGATCCAGTACCTCCAGTGGTATTACTCTCGACATGCAGGAATTTGTGATTAAGACAGATTTAACGTGAGCCAACCTCAACACACACGGAGAGTCTTCGGCTGGTGAGTTCAAACTCGCAACCCAAGAAATGTGAATTCAACGCCCTACCAACCAGGCTATCTCGACCACCTCATGCTTATAATTCATGAATACACATGATGTTTCAAAATTAACAAAGATTTGAATTTGCACCATTCTTGAAGCAAGGGGGTGGCAATCCTATTGAAAAAAAAACATGCGTCGGCTAATAATTTAGGATTGGTAAAAATGGAGCGCTATAAGATAGAATGACGGGTTTTTATTTGTGAACAATATTTCAAAATTAATGAAAATATGGTAGCAACAGTTCGAAAATTTGAGAATTGGCCCCTTAGGTTGTATGAGCTAACACCATTGGATTTCTTTTTATGTGATTATTTGAAACAAGGGACTATAAAAACAAGCTTACAATTTCACGGTCATTGAAGGAGGAAATTAAACACTGTATCAACAAAATTCAATTACATTTAAGCAAAATATTCTTAGAAAATTTCGACAAAAGTGTATGTGCCAGCAGAGCTCTGGAAGCCATTTGAACTATGTGTTATTCCATACACAACCTTATTCAGTGTACTTTACGATTCAATAAAAAGATAATAATTTAAAGGGGAAAAAACTGTATAATTTTTATTTATTTAATTCAAATTTTGCGTTAACACGTCGTTCTATCGCTTAACGCTCCATTTTTATTAACCTTATTATCTTTCAAATGGTTTTTTTAATAGGATGATCAGCACTTTACTGCATGAATGGTGACCAATTTCAAATCTTGCAATCATTTTAGGACACCCTTTAGAAAGACGTGTCTAAATTGGAACGTCAAAATGTATTTATATAAAAATTTGAATAATTCAGATATTTTTATGCTAATCAAACTATTTTGTAACACAAAATGCAAGTTTAAAGTGACTTTCAAATCAAACCAGTCAATCGGATAATAAATTTTTTTTAATAATTGTTGCAGTTCGCGATATTTTCGACAGATTCTGATCACTTATCTTCACAATAAGAAAATAATTATTTCCTTAAAATTATTTCAGTGAGAGTATTAAAAAAATGATAATCATTAAAGAGTTGGGTCTTTTTTATCGTCAGTATGCAAATCTTCTAAAGTGTATATATCGCAATAAAAAAAACCACAGATTATCCAAATGAAAAAAGAAAATAATTATTCAGGGAAAGTAATGGTAATTTAAGATATTCAAGATGAAAACTTTTGAAAAAATGAAAGTATAGCATATTAAATAAAGGAAAATTGTATTGTTTCCTCAAGGTCTTAAATTTCGCCATTGTCTTGGATTCTCTTCACACTTTCTACTGATAAGTGATCTTTTGCTATTATTACTCAATGAAACAGACACAATTTAAGCTTTTGAGCATCATTTTGTTCTTGCACTTTAACTTGGAAACAATAGTGGACCACTTTTCGCCTTAGAGTTCTCATTTGCATGAAACAGCGTAAGTTATTTCAGTCTTTTATAATTAAATTTTAGAGTTAAGAACTATAATGTTTTTATATTAAGAGAATGGTTTTGTTTATTTTTGTTATTAGCGTCTTATGTTAGATTAAAAATCAATAATTTAAATAGATTTTCTAATTTTAACTATTCACAGTGAATATAAAACTATATTTATAAATATTAAAGCATCACTATATATTTTACTGACCAGTATACATTCTAAATTGGAAAAATGCTAACATATAAAGTATTAAACAAAGAAATATGCACGGTAAGGATATGATTTTAGGAAATATTTCTAACTATTCTTACAAGAAGTACTTTTTTACTTAATTAATATGTTTCAAATATTAGAAATTAAATATCTTTATTCGTTGCCGCAAAAGTGATTTAATTCATCTACACTAAATTATAATTGAATTCTATTATAATTATTTATTTTATATAAATAATAATAGTATTCAATTATAATTCAATGAATTATATGATTTATTTATCTAATTATTATTCATTCATTTTTATGAATTAAATAATTTTATATGAATTTTTTAAAGAAAATGTTAATTTAAATATTTTTAAGCAACATTTTACATTTACTTTGCTTCAAAAAATTTTAAAAGATAATTTTTCGAAAAGTCATAAAAGTTACAAGGAGTTAAACATCAATTTATAGTGCTTGCTCAAATTAGCAGCTGACTAGTTGAAATTTCTACAAAAAAAGAATAAGTCTTTTGCAAAATTATTATTTTTTAATTATATAAATATAATAATAACTCATAAAAATATGTATGACTTGCATTATAATGGGAAAAAGCATAAATTATAATTTTTCAATGAAAAGAAAATCGAATTATAATTATTTAAAATTACATTTTAGATAAGATATGTTTATCAAAAATCTTAATACAAATAATATTTCTATTTTCTATTTTAGTTCATCGGAACTGTTCCTTTTTTTTCTTAGTTAGCTTATGAAAAACTTAAATATAATTTTTTAAAATTTATCTACATTTTTTAATCGCTTTATTTTTCATCATTAAATCTAAAGACGAAAATTTCATAACAAAGCCAATTTTTAAATTGTATATGTATTTAAATATAGGTATCTAGATAGAAATAAGTCATCTATGAGCATTCAAAGTGAAATGAACACAGATTGTTTCTGCTGCTTTTCTTAATTTATGCAATTATCAAAGTGTTTAGTAAAATTTATCCTTCCATGATTTAGATAAATATCATACAAAGATTTTTTCTCAGTTTTAATGAAAGAGTATTTGCAATAAACTCAAATAGAAAAGGTAGATCATCTATTTTATTGATGTTAACTAATAAGTTTATCTGTACAGTGTGAAAATCGAATAGTGCATTGCATAAGTTCAAGAACCTTATGATTATTTCTCAGTATTCATAGAATTTTAAAAAAGCCATCATATATTTAAATATGCATACAAGAAAACATGTGCTATATGCATAATATATTGTCCTTTCATAAATATTATAGTCAATTATATGTTATACTATAGTTTTGATGATTATACCACCAAATGTGGTATCATCATAGTTACAAATCTATATTTCTGAATCCAAACGAGCCATGAATAATCAAAATAAATACTTAATTTTCATTTCTATATAATGAAGCATAAAACATACTAAATTATATTAAGATATACAAAATATAAATTGTGAAATTCTCGTCATCTTCATTTTCCTTTATTTAGACTTTTTCTGATAAAATTATAAAAGTAATAATATTTTTCAAATTTTTCTGTAAAAAATTATCATTCATTTATCGTTTGTTTATAGAAAAATTAAAGCAAATAGCGTCGCATATTTTCCTTTGCAATTTTTTTATAGGAACAATAGTAAAATTGCAAATTAAGTTAAAATAGTTGCTGTTCAAAGGAGCAAGATGACTGGATCTTGGGAATCAGATCTACCAACAGCTGAAAAAGAAGCTCTTGATCAAGTAAGCTTATTTATACATTCAGCTGCGAAAGCTGAAAATTTCATTGATAATATAGGAATGAAAAACTTCATAAATATTTTCTTTTTCAATTTCTGGATAATATTTTCATTGTTTCATTTAATTAATTAAACTTCTTTCAGTTGAAAGAGAGACTATCTACTGACATGATCAAACAAATGCACGATGATACGTATCATATATACTTGTTTCTAAAAGGTAAGATAATCCTTTTCACTTTATAAATCACGTTTTACCATAGTATAATCTGGCCATTTTCGACAACTATCTAGGTATCTGAGAATATTAATTTAACTTACTACGCATAATTTGGAATTCCCTTTTATCAATAAAACATTTTTTATCTTTAAATTTTAACAAATATTCGAGCTCTCATATCTTTTTCTTTCGACGGAGTATTTTGTTTGTTTGTTTTATTTGGTTTATAAACATATATAATATAGTTAAATAACGTTTTCCTGTGATGTGACTGATTGTTTTAGTTAACATTCAATTACATATAGCTTAATGTGGTACATTCGCGTTTTTATATAAATATAAAGTTGGTCTCAAATTAAAATAGTGTGACAATTTAAATTTATATTAAATATAAATAGCGTATCAGAATTTATATTTATATTAACAAATAATAAGCATATATGTTAATATATCAAAAATATTATTCAATGATTTAGAGATTATCGTTAAAGGATACCCTCCTTCAAAAAAAATTTAGGATGTGAAATTTATTTTTACTGATATTATGAAGAATATTGATGATGTAAATAGATTTTAAATTTGGAATTTAATATGTGATGAATCAGTGAAAGCAATTTGAATTTCATAGTAAAAGTGGAAAATAATGTTTACAATTACTGGTCCGAAATAGGATTTGAGGATTTTTCAAAAATGATTTAAAAAAAACGTAT
>JAOUZG010049527.1:544356-601874 GCA_026289955.1 Argiope argentata | reverse complement strand
TATATTAAATGAACTAATAAATTAAAACTGGAATAAATTTAAATTTATTATATACTTCAGATGAGTGAATTTAAGAAAGAAGACAAGTATAATTAGAGTTCTTTTGTTGCATTTGCAAATCCACAAAATATTTCTAGTTAAGCGAAAAATCTAGTTTATTTTCTCAAAGACAGAAATTATTAAGTTATCTGAAAATGCACTGTCTAGAATATTTCTAAATTCTTATGAAGAAACCTATTCTGATAAAAAAAACAAAATCGAAGGAACTACTCATCAGAGTAATGCTTTTTAAAACAAGCTATTTAAAAAAAATTAAATCATAAGCTTCTTGAAGACTAGAAAAAAACGTATTAATCCAAACACACTGAAAGCTGAATTTTCATTATTTGAGGAAACTAATAAAAGACAAAAATCTTATATTTGTTATTTGATGCCATGAAAACTATAAAACCAAGCTCAATAGCTAGTAAAGGAATGTTTTCAATATCAGGCAGTATTGTGTCCAAAATAAGAACAAGACATAGCTACCGTTGAGTGGATTTTTTTTCAGAATTCTATTGTTTTTGTAGAAATTAAAAGTAGTGAAAATAATATAAATATTTGAAATTTTTATCGGTAATTTGAGTAAGAAATATGCATATATAATCTTTAATTGTGTTTTTATATTTTGACTTTAACATTAATTTCGTTTTTTATTCTGTTATTTTATATGAACTAAAATACTTTCCCCGCTCTATTTCTGACAAAAATTCGTAAACCTGTTAAAACCGGGTTTTTGTGGAAAAATTTAATTCAAAAATTCGTTTTTTAAAAAGTTGGATTTTGTAAAAAATCTGGTCTTAAATCAGTAAAATTCAGAAAAAATGCATAGTAATTTAATTGGTATAACTTAAAAAATGTGTATACGTATATATATTAACATAAATATTGTTTGATCATTTTAAAATTATAATATATATTATAATTTTTAAAAACAAATACTTTGTTTTATGTTGTATTTTCCTTAGATAATTTACTGAAGTGTTTACAACTCGTTTAATTTTGAATTCTAATCAAAATTTCATAACAAAAATTACTAAGAGTTGTACATTCCCAATCTTAAAGTACGTTTCTGTGCCAAATTGTAAAGCTTTAGGTCAATCAGGTCAGCAGTCAAGAAGTACATTTTTCCTTCATTATTTGCTAAGATCATTCACTTGTTCCTTTTAAAGTTATTTAATTATTTCCATTTCTAATACGACAATGAATTAAATTTAAAAATGCATTGTTTAAATTTAGGTTCAACTTTCTTGTAGATCTAAGGCATATCTGTTGCATCTTAATGCATTCCCAAAATTATTTCTTAACGACAAATCTATTGTTTCGTAGTCAATCCTTTAATTTTAAGCGGTTCCCTCTTTTTTCTCTTATCAGATAATAGTTCCTAAGTAATCACCGGAAACATCAAAATTGCAAAATCGAAAGAAAATCATGTCGACAAATCGTTTGAGCTGAAGGAAATTTTTTGACGAATTATATTCATACGATTAATTTAATGGTTGAGTGTTTAAAGAAACAGGTTTGTAATCGTAATCGATTGCAAATTGCAGGTGAAATTTTTATTTGGAATTGTATGGAAAGTTCAAGAGAAAAGCATTTAAAAGTATTTTACATAGAGATTTCTTTAAAAAATAAATACATCAATTTTTAAAGAAAATTATAGTTTTTCTAAAAAGAGAATCACAGTTTACCTCATCATATTTTTTTCCTGTCATGCTTTTCTCTGTTTTTAAGCATAAAAAAATTTAAGTTATATTTAATTATAATTAATTCAGTTATTATTGTTGTTATAATTATATTTAGTTAAAATTAAATTATATTTATATTTAAATTTTTACAGACATTCAAGCTCTGGTATTTGTAACTACTATTTGGGTGGGGAATAAAATTATTTTTGTAAAAAAATAGCAATGATATTTTTTTAATATCAAATACTGCAGTTCAAATCTTTCAAAACATTTTATTGCTCTTTCTGCTACGTACAGCAATTACTTATGAAAGTCAAATCTTTTCTCAATCTGTTAAATATAATGTATATATTGTCAAATGTAACATATACAGATAGCAGTTTCAGAATTGTATTATTGTTTCAGAATTAAATTTAATATGCTTTGTTGTGAGTAATGCACTTCTTGTGATACTTTTATGTAACAGTTGCGATGTTTACGCAACAACTTATTCGCATTAACATGGTTTATTTTCGGCTAAAGAAAATTAGGATTCCAAAGTGATCAAATGATGTTCCGATTTTACAGCATTCTGCAACTTTGTTCAACAATTTCTATCCGGCATTAGCAAGATTAAAATTTTATGATAATTCATGTGAAAGTGTTATCGTGAAAAAATCTAAGATTTATTTAGCCAATAGAGAAAGAAATTCTAACTCCGTGCATATATGCTTATTAGAAATAGCAAACGGGCTAATATAAGAATTGTTCGTCATAGCTTTCATTTATAATTTTTTATTACTTTGGGGAAAAAAGATTTTTCTCAGATGTAATAAATAAAGTTTTGAAAATAGAGTATTTTGTCTTCTACGATATATTGATATCTTACTCGGATTTCTTTTGATAATGATATTTTGCTCGCAAAAAAAACTTTCTTATAAGAGTTATTAATATAATACGATTAGAATTTTTTTAAATTTTGTTTTACAAATATCACAAACAATTATGCAATAAATACAAAAACTATTTATCTAAATTTAAAAAGTCCTTCCTTTCCCAAATATCAAGAAACTCAATCAGTTCAAAGTGAATATGTGGGTATGTTGTTGTTGTTACTTATGGCACTTGCCATGGACAAGTCCCGTTAATACGATCAGCACATTTTAAGCTTAAGATATGCTTCAAGCCACATTCATCTTAGATCGTAATTTAGATCTAGTACAGAGAACGATCACCTCTGAGCCAGTACCCCCAGTGGCATTACTCTCGACATGGAGACTTTGCGACCACGACAGATTTAACGAGCTCCAGCCGGCACACACTCAAATATGTGGGTATGGTTAGCTCTATATGTCTAACTTACGCAGAGAACATTTTTATGGTATTCCGTATTAAAATTTTAACTATTACTAATTGTTATAAATATTTTCTTGCATAAAGGTAGCTCAATTTACATAAAAGTTTTCTTTTGTGGAAAATAAGCACAAAAAGTCTTATTCAAAAAATGAAAAATAGGCATGCTATGCTATGATATAATGGTAAAAAAGCATATGAGTAGGTAAAAGAAAGGTATTTAGAAAATAAAAGTAGTGAGGGTAAATACAAAACCACAATAGTAAATAATTAATTACTGAATCAGCATAGATATTAACATAAAATTCTAGAGCTATACAAATTAATAATGCATTAGATTCTATTAAAAGTATCTGAAACATGAAGCTCTTATAAGGAAGTGTATTTGGAGCCATAAGTAAAATTGAAGATGGTACTCAAGCTTGATAGAAAGGATTTATATAGTGTTATTCATTATCTTCAGAAACTAACTAGTCACAGTAGGGTTATGATTCAACTTTTCACCCATGGGAGACCCCAAGAAGGACATTCAACGAAATGTAATCTAATATTACTTATCTTTACAAACTGATTGCTAAAAAATAAATGCATAATTAAAGGGTAAATCATAAAAAGGAGAATGAAATCTGCCATCGCAAATGTTAAGTTATCCTGTGAGAAAATTTTTATTTTTAAGATTATTTGTCTTAATTAATTCAAGTCATTAAAAAATTTAAACAGGTTTGAAGAAGCAATGCTGATAAAAGCAGGTCAACCTTTTAAAAACGCATCTGTTTTCGAAGAAATAAACATAATAATAATGCAATACTGGTAAAAGCAGGTAAAAAATATATGTGTAATTAAAAGATATTGATGAATATTGCCATTTATGCTCATTGCTAAAGCGATTTTGAGCTTTAATTATTCAAAAAACCCTAAAGAAAACAGCATTATGCTCTGACATGATAAAAAAAAACAAATCCGAGTCACTATTTGTATGTTTTAAGTCGCTGATGACAAGAGTAACAAGAGAGAAAAAATTAAACTCTGTACTCCGCTTACTTTTTTATACGTTACTAATAAACATTTCCAGGGTAAGAATTTGTATAAATATTATAATTTGAACCAACCGAAGAGAATCATATTCTTGAAACTATTTCTTATATTCTCTAATAATCCTCTTTCGCAAAAAAACTGTGAAACTTGGATAAAACCCCTGAGAGCCACGAAAACTTCGAAAAAGCTCCGAACATAAGAATTTCATGCTTTTTAGTATAGTTAAGAAAGTGCATATAATGAACTGAATATTCATTTGAATTTTTTTTTCTGATCGACTGAAATAAAAAAATGATATATAACTGTTATTTTTGCTTCTTGGCACTTGCCATGGACAAGTTCGCTGAGGCAGTCAGCGATTTAAGCCTAATCAGCGTCTCTTGTTTTGTAGTAACGCCAACTGGAGTCAAGAGAACGAATTTAGCTACTCACTCATCACATTCCTTTGCACAACCCATTTTTCAAGAGGGGGGGCTCATTCCCACACCTTACAGATAGAACACAGAGTAACAGCCATGCCCGAAAAGGGACTCGAATTCTGGTTCACGAGGAAGACACGTTACCCGCATGTCAGGATGCCCACGATTTAGAAATGTAATATTATTAAATAAATTTTGAGCGTGATATGAAAGTCTTTGTATTTTACATATATTATTATATTTATTGCATGTATTATTACATGTACATGCATTATTACATGTATTGTATGTATTATTACATGTACATGCATTATCACTGCACATTATATGTACATGCATTATTATTGTACATTACATGTACATGCATTATCACTGCACATTACATGTACATGCATTATTATTGTACATTACATGTACATGTATTATTACTGTACATTACATATACATGCATTATTATTGTGCATTACATATACATGTATTATTACATGATGCGATTAATACATACATTACTACATGATGTGATTAATACAGAACCTTCATAATTGTACTGATTCTCGATGAATTTCGAGCATCGATTATTTAAAACCCCTAACGAAAACAATGTTATATTCTAACATGATCAAAAAACTATTACTGTTCTGTTTGAAATGCATTGTATTCCTTACCTTTTCCTTTCATCAGTTTTCTAGGTTGTGACGTTGCAGTATATATTAGGCATTCAAACTGTATATAAACCGGTGTTTGTTTGTATGTCAGCTCTTAATAGTTTTGATTTGTCTGAAGATATTTGATTTGCAGCTTCTAAATTTGGCGCAAATATACGATATCGAAGGGTGGGAATTTGCACATCAAAGCAACATTTTTCGTATTTCAATTAATTAAAAATTAACCTATATTTTGTCATCTTTGCATAAATTTAAAAAATATTAAGGAACAAAAAGAATTTTTACTCCGTTTTAGAAATTAAATAATTATTTTTTATGATACCAACTAAATTGTCGAAAAATTGTTTTCTTGATTTTTCAATATATTTATGAAAAATTTGTACTAGTAATTCTCATTACTGAAATGAAATTTAAACTTTTTCACCCATATTTAATATTGATATCTAATTTCAATTAAATCTCTTGTATACACTTTAAAAATCTTGATTTTTTTTAAGAAAATTGGTTAAAAATGGATCGACATTAAAGTCATATTATTTAAAAAAATTTCACACTTATTCTGTTTATTGTATTCACAAACCTTACTAATAGAATTAATTCCCATGAAACCATAATAGTGTTAAAAATGTAATCGTGTTAAAAATGTAATGCGTCTTATGACTGCATGTCATTTTTCAAAATAAGGTAACTTGACTTTCATATTTTTTATTCAAATATGGTATCTTGAAATTATTGTAATTGATATTATTCAATTTTTATCAATTCAAATAGTATGCTTTAAGAATTATCAAACTTAGTAATTAAATCTATTAATGTTGTAATGCGCAAATAACACCTCATTAAAAAAGGGAAATTAAGTGATACCGTTAAAAATACCGTACAGCAGATATTACATACAGTCCATGTTATTTTTATGAATAACGAAATTTTTATGAAAACGAGTTTATGAATAACGAAAAATCATAAACTAATGAATTCAGCAGATGTAAGGCAATTAAAGTTGTATAGTTTAGTTGCAATATCAGTTTATAAAATATTTACCTTAAGAAATCATAAATATCAATTTATGCGTAAAAAGAATTAAATCGAAATAAAAAATAAACAGTATTGAGGTAAAAATAATCAATTATTCCAAGCAGCTAATTCTTTGATTTAGTTAATCTAACTAATGCACATCTTGTAGATAATCATATCTTCTTCTTTTCAGACAACAATTTTGACGTCGATGAAGCTGAAAATATGCTAATTCAGGTAAAAATAAATTTTCCCTCTAATAATTCACAAATGTGTATTTTTTTTGTCATGCATAATACCTTTGTAAGTACTTTTCCGTTTGCCGGGCACCAGAAAAAAACTGCCAAAAAATGTAGAATTCTGCCAATTTTCTTACCCCGATTTTAAAGCGAAAAATCGCCAAATTTCCTTGACGATTTTTTGTTGGCACCCGGATAACGAAAAAGTACTCTTTTTTTAAATCAACATAGATTGATTTAATTTTTATGATTTTTATTATATATGTTTATTGAATATCCATTAAATACGTTAACTCAGGAGCACTTGTACATAAGAATTTGGACATTTCATTGAACAAAATGCAAAGTTTACTCAGATTAAAAATATGATTTTTTTTGTGCTACACGATTTCATGCTCTACCATAAGGTTCCAGAGAAAATTGGCGAAAAGTAGGGAGATATCCCTTATGAGAACAATAATGAAATTTTTGTTTACGGCCAAAGTATCCAGAGGTTTCGATCTGAATAAAATATCTTATACATTTTGAGGTATCATTACCTTATTAGAATACTATTCAAGAATCGAATATCTTATAGATTTTGAGAAATCCTTATTTTATTTGAATACTATTTAATTGCTATCACGATAAATTTTTTTCAAACTAAATACATAAATGCATTTATTTTTAATAGTTTTTTTAAAATCCGGTACCATATCAGTTTTTTAAAAAAATATTTTTGCCAGTAACATTGATTATCTATACTTCTTATAACATTATATTTATAACAGTTATTAGAAATTTTCATTTAAATTCATTCATTAAAAAATATTTTCTAAGAAATTAAGTGCATTCGAAATACAATCAAGAAAGTTATTTTTTCTCTCTATGAGATAAATATTTATAACTTCGATTGCTCCTAATTTCATCGACCGATAATTATTTCTAATAATTTCAGAAAATCTCTCCTGAATGTTCGCAGAGATTTTTTAAACCAAATTATTTAATTGGGGACTTTTTCCTATAAGAATAACAGAGTACATCCGCTAAGAAAAAATTACTTATCGCATTTCTAATAATATCAAAAAGATCAGCATTAATCAAAATATTTCTGCTCGTTTAAGGAATGAGAAAAATATTTGGAAAGAATTCTTATAACTTCTGTTACATCATCAAATATAAGTATAGTTTTCAAGCAAATATGCAACGCATAGAATAATGTGTGCATCATTGAATTATTGGTGCATCATGAAAATGAGTAAAACTCAGAAATAAATTTCATATGTTTTTTAAAAAATTTGAACGAAAGTTAGCAAATGTAACGCCAGTAAATTTTAAGAAAAAAATTAATGAGATATATTTTCACTAAAAAAATACCTGGATTGATTAAAATGTGTTTCTTGTGGAATATTTCACTTCTTTTTATTGATGTTTCTTGAATAATTTGACCTTCCTAAATGAAATGTGTATTTAAAAAGCCTTTAAATTACTTCTGGTCTTGTTATTTAGAGAAATAAGTTTAATTAATGCTTTTCCAAATCATTTCCTCAGATTAATGCAATTTCTAACCAATTTCTATATCCTATTTTTTTCCATTGTCAATTTTGTATATTTATAGACACTGCAATGGAGGAAGAAATTAAATGTTGATGCTATTCAAAGTTTTGACCCACCAGAGGTAAGAATAACGATTTCATTCAAATTAAAAGGATATTCATGTGTTTATTTCATAATTTATTTTATTTATTTAAATATCTTCCATATTATAATAAATATAATAATGCGAAATAAATTAAAGAAAAAAAATAAAACGTTCTTCAAAACAAGTATATTTTTAGATGATTGAAACACTTAATCACTTGTTATCATCACCTTGTCAACACATTGTTGTGTTTTGGATGTTTTACATTGGTTATAGCCCCAAAAATTCAGATTAAAATAACTGTATTTATTTACTTAATAAATGGAGTTTTGAATCGGTTTAGAATTCTTACTAATTATGTTCAATCTATGTTTTTTATCATACAAAATGACATTTAGAGAAATAGTTTTGGATCGTTGATTGTTATATATAATGTAAACTGAATTGTAGAAAGATAAATATTTAGTGTGTTTCTATATATAAATCCCGAAAACATTTAAAAGCTGTTATTTTATTCATAGCAATTTCATTATGAATTATTAAATATCTTTCTAAAATAAAAAAAAATACAAACAAGTATAATTTAGAGATCTAATAGGAAAAATGTAATATTAATTTATTTAAAATCTTTATATCACAATATAAAATTCTAAATAAAAAGCCTTTAAAAGTATTTAATTTAAAGCCTTTATATTATGATGTAAAGACTTTAATCAAGTCAGGACTACACCTTTAAAAAAAATTAAAGACATTCGTTTGTTTATTTTTGTATTATTCACATAAATAACCACTGCTTGTCTTAGAAAAAAGGTTTTAAAATGTCACAATAAAAGTATGGTACTTAACTCTTACAAAAAGCAAAAAGTTCTGAATATTTTAAGGTTACATTTAGTTAAAGACAAGTAAAGTTTAGATGATATTAGATGTATTTTCAAATTATAAAAGGTTAAACAAATTGTAAAATGCAAAATAAAACAAGCAATTGATGTACTATATTGATACTTTATTACTCTATAATCACTCAGTTACAATTTATTATCACACCGAAATTATATTATCTATTGAAACCATTAAGAATCATAAAAACACCACAAAGAATTTTCTAATAGGTTAAATAGTTCATATATATGAAAGTGAAAATTAAATAACGATATTTTCATTAACATTCTTAGTCCAAGGTTTAAAGTCCTATTTCTAAATCTTCATGTAAAATGTATCAATTTTTTTCGCAATTTAAAAGACAAAGAAAGGACAATTTTACCAACAAACTTCTACAAATATCCTCAAAGCAGGGAAATCGATTGTAATATAATTGTATGGTTAAAAGAATCATAATGTAACAACATGGTAAGAAGATATACAATATAATAGTATTGTTGCGAAAATCACAATGAAATAACATATTGCAATATTTATCCTTGATCTCAATAATAGTAATTACGAAAGCTACTGACTCATCATTTAATTGAAATGTGAATTTTTCAAGTTTAAGCTTACTTTAATGTTTAATTCTTTTCCCAATGTTTTTCCTGAAAGCATTTCCTTGTTTGCTTTGATGTTACTCGAAAAGTAATCATTTATCATAATTTTACTGTTCAAAAGAACTCACATTTCGAAATGAGTCATTTTCATTTCACGCTCTGTCCTGTTCTTACTTTTTCCGAGAAAAAAAATGAATAACTCTTTAGAATTTTTAGTCATTTTTATTCGCCTGTTGTGAGGTACTTCAAAAAAAACTTTGAGGCATAAATATTTTTATCATGTCAGAATATCACATTGTTTTAGGAATAAGGTTTTATGGCGTCAGCAAAAACCCGTAGGCAAAAAATAAAAATTTTAGAACGGGCAAAATAAAAACTTCACGTGTATCTGAAAAAATCAGCTTCTAATAACGTGATGCCATCCTATTTACAAACACTCTAATTTAAAAAAATAAGTTAATGATTACCGCAAATAAAACCGAGAAAAAATATCATTTTGAGCATACGATTATATGAAATTAAATAAATAGAAAATGTGATATTTTTTTTAAAAATAAATGCGAGGCAAAGTTTTTTGGGTCGTTTACAATACTAAAGTGACCCATTCAATGAAACAATTAAAATGAATAAAAATATAATTTAACTTGCACGAACACGTGGTGCTTGGCCGTTCAAGAAATTATGCTCTGACAAGATACATTGAAATATGCCTAGCAGATTTCATTTTAATCTTTTTTTTCCTTTTGTCAATAAAAGTATTATTTAACAGTTTCTTCATAAATCAGTCAAAAGGTTTGAAATATGAAGTTTCGCTATTTTTTGATTGTTATATGTGTAGTGGAATAAGCAGCCTCAGAAATTTCAAAAGTATTTGATCCAAAACTGTTTTCACTATGTCTTCCTCATGATCTGGGAGTCTCAGGTCCGGTTAAGGCATGATTGTTCTTCTGCGTACTGTCTGTGAGGTGACTGAATATCCCACCCCCCTGTAAAAAGGGGCTGTGCAAGCAAGTGTGTGTATTATCATAATATGAGTTAGAAGTCAAACTTCTGCCCTCTAATAGTTAGTGATCCATACTCTCAGAAGCTACTTCACCCCTCTTTCCGTTATCAAGCCGACACGTCATCATCACTACAAACGCAATTAGAAGATGATTTTTTCAATTTTGAGTTTATTGAATTAAACTTTATAAAATTTAATTCTTTACATCCTGAAACACAATTCCATGTCATTTAAAGGAAATTTCTTTCTTTTAGTATGTGCCTAACATTAATAGATTAGAATTAAGTATTAGGCCCTGAATTACTTGATTATTATCCGAATAGAATTAATTATTGTTGACTATGGTGAACATTTGCATTCAATTACCTGAGTATCAGGTGGGAGAAATCTTTTAACATCATTTAATGATGGTGTATGAATGATTTTTGTTTAAATAAGTGTTTTCTAATTTTCATAATTTAAAATCTCCATTCAAGTCATGGAATGGTGTGCTTTAATTTCGCCAAATATCATTCATCATTTTGTTCCACAACATCCGATAATATCCTGCAATCAATCAGATACAGATTCGTCTTGTGACAGACCGAACAAGGAAAAGTTGTGGTTAAATATTTAATTTTTCACATCGAAGTAAATATCAAAAACAAAAAATAATAATCCCGAGTTTTCTCTAATACAGATTTTATATCTGTTTCATCAACAAACAAATTCTTAGAAAAGTTTCATTTTTTTTTTCAGATGATAAAGATGTACACAAGGAATCACAGAATGGGATTTGATAAGAATGGCTCAATAGTTCATTACATTCCGTTGGGAAAACTTGACGTCAAAGGTAAAGCCCTTCCTTTCCTGAAAATTAATTGCAACATGTTTTTGTTGGAACATTGGAACAAGCTAATAGGTCAAAGTCTCGTCACTCAATAATACAAAAATGTAATGTCCTCAGCTGCCCTGGACTTTTGTATCAAATGACCTTACAGCATCATGAAGCTGTGACCCAAAATTCATCGAAGTCTGAAAACAAAGACAGTAATAATGGTCAGTTTAAGTTCTCCCCGATACCACCCTTTTCAAATCATATTTTATACGGATTGAATTTAAAAGGATGAAAAATTGTAGAAGAAAACTTGTTGTTGTCGTCGAGAAAATTTAAACAACAAGGCAACAGGATTCAATTAAAAAATAGTCCTAGTTAAAAATACCTAACCGTTCTTTAACTGTTGAATTATTGCAATTGTTAAAGCTAAAAGTTTTATTACAAAATGGTGTTGATTCCCCTAATTTAAATTAATATTGTTACAAGCCTGTAATTTTGCTTCCCAGCCCGAATAGTGTCATAGCATGAAAGGCTGTTTTACAATCAGCCCTGTTGCGTGCTCAGTGGGTACCTCGTTAGTAATGTCAGGACTTGGCGACAAAGTTTACAACCATTTGGCAAATTGGTGACGAATTCGGTGACTTTGGCGACAAAAGGAATAATTCTTGAAACATTAAGAATTTTCACGCTTCGTCCAATAAAAACCGAGATGTGCCCTGTAGGTTATCACACCTTCTGCGAGACCTAGAAGGTTCTCAGCCCGACTCCCTGAACTATAAAAGGCAGATACATTCAAGCTGCTGTGTATTTAAATTGATTTGAACGAGGAATAGAATTACTTAACTAGTCTTCTAGAAGAGAGCGAATCATCTACGCATTGTGCGTGGAGTAGCCAGCCGTGTGGTAAAGAGTCGGCAGCTAAAGCAAGGAGAAAGTGATAATTTCACCCCTCTGGAGAGACCGTAGAGTGAAGCTCCGATGATATCCTCTCCTTTATTCTGTCTGACCATTTTGAAAACTCTCTGTGGTCGATTATTACTTGCAAACTAATATCTGCTATATTGTGCTGTCCTCTGTTCGTCTAGGATGCACATATTTGTCGTTTGTGTATTCGTCACTTTGTGTCGGTGTCTTTGTTTGAAAAAACGTTTTTATTGTTTTCTTACTGGGGCCTGTTGATTAAGTTGTCACACCATACACCCACCACTAACAAGCAAACCCCCGGTGAGAATTTTTCGTAATAACTGGTGTCAGAAGTGGGACTGAACCTACGCCTACATTCGTGGACCAGAACTTTCCCACTTGTGACACCTTGTCTAAACAATATTCAATTTTCAATAGAAAAAGAGGTGTTACGATTTGAAAAATGAATTGATGATGTGATAAAAAGGTTTGAACCCAACAATCATTACCATTTTCATCTCCTATGATCTGGACGCGCTTTCACCTTCTCTACAATATATCATCCTCTGTACAAATTTAATTATATTTGTTTTAGTTATTGACAAAGCAAAAGTAATTGGCTCCAGAGATAAAATTGGGCATTTTCCTTCCAGAAATCATGAGTGATACAAAAATCTAAAAGAAGCATAGAAAATCGTATATTTTTCTTTGCAACTTTATCATATCGATATTAAACAGTTAGAATTTTATTAAATTTTTATTTTCACCGTTTATACTAAGAGTTTTAAGACGGGCATCGAATCTTTTTACCGGAGACACTACGTCTTTCCAATTATCGTTTTCACAAAATAATATGGTCAAAATGTTATACTTTTTAAGTATAACTCTTTGTCCTTTCTAATAAAGGTTTGCTTTTGATACATGATCTTAACCAGCGAAAGTAGTCTCCTCAAAATATTAATAGCTCTCTAATAAAGATATTATCCCAGAGAACGACTTGATAGCATTGGCATATTATATTTTTTAAAAATTAACCTTTGGTAAGAATTTAGCCTTTAAAGGGCTCTTTCAATTATCCAGATATTTCTGAAGTATTTCCAAATGCATATTGTACAAAGAGAAATAATAATATATCAATAATAAAATGAAATATACAATCACAAATTTCAAGTTATCGTGTGAAAACACTATTATTTTTATTAATTAAGTTAAGTCATTAATCAGTTTAAACTGGTTTGAAAAAATTATGGATCTCTCTTTAATGATAATTTTTTTTAACTTTCATTTTCAATTTTTCTAGCTGGCAAACAAAGTTTTGGATCTCAACCGATTTTGAGATTTTTTTTAAAGTAATTTCGACGAAAAGTTTCCTATGACTGGAAGTTATTATATATGTGTATTATGTGTTGTGTGCAGATTGATATTAAAATTATATTCTAATATTTACAGTATTTTAAGAAATACAATTAGTAAGAATGTACTTATAATATCATTGAAGTATAAAAATTAGTCGCGTTTTACAAAAGTGTGATAAAACTGAAAGAGAATTCCAAAAAATACGCAAACGATTATCTTCTTCAGTTCGCTTACGATTTCTTACTTTTAAATAATTAATTCGCGATATTAATTATTTAAAAGTAAGAAATCGTAAACGAACTGGAAGATGACGTCATTTCATAGAAATGACAAACAAAGTAACTTTAATTAAATATTTCAAACAATATTGGCAAATGTCATGGGTCAGGTGACTCGCTATCTATCAATAAAAAAACGAATATTTTTTGCCTGTTTTTTTGGATACACCACAAACCCCAAAATAACATCATGTTCTCACATGATAAAAATCAATCGCTACAATAGCATCCCGCAAATCCTGAGATATCGTTTTAACAAAAATGTATAAGATTTAGGTACAATGTAATAGCCTTTACTATGTCTACAGTAACTCTTTTAATTGTTCATTTTGCAGGTATACATATGTCAATGAAATATCCCGATTTGGAAAAAACACTTATCAAGGAACTGGAAGAAGACATTAGATTATTAAAAGAAAAAAGAACATCAGTGAGTTTTTACGAAAATTTCTTATATAAAAATAAACGAATCTACCTATCCATACGTTTATAAGAAATAAGAAAAATAAGATGTTAAACCATTAGATAAATTTGTTTTTCCTAATGTTTTTAACCACATAAGAATGGTTATAGTTTTCAGCTTTTCAGATACAAAATTGGAAGGATTTAAATTGATTGAACTCATAAAACTAGTTTTCCTCAAAGCATATAAATCCTTAATAATTATGTTTCGTAAAATTCTACAAATTGCAGCAAATTGATTGGTAATATCTTGCATAGGCCTTTTTTTATTAAAATCATTACTATCAATCAATTTTTTTATTCAATGGAAATAAACGAAGTCGCATTATTTATTGTAAATAAAAACAAATTTCAAAACAAATTCTCAATTTTTTTAAAACAAAATTTATTAATTCAGCGTGATTAAAGGATTTCCTTTACATTCCAGTCCGATGGACCTTTTCCGAATGTTGTTTTGATATTTAATATGGAAGGACTTTCATTCGCAAATGCAACTGATAAAAAAGGTAAGTTTTTTCTTTTCATATTTATTTTTCATTTTAAGCTTGTAAACCTCTGCAAAACATTTTTTTCTAAATTTAAAGTATTTAATGTTCTTGTTTTTTCAATATATTTAATTTTTATTGAGTAAAATAAAAATACTAAAATATTTTCTTCCATATTATTGTGAATATTATTAACACTAGAATTATCAATGTTAAATATATATACCTTGTTTTATCACACCAGTTAATTGATTGAGCTTTTGATTATCGTGGCTTTCATTGAAACTTTTGGCTTAGTTTATGTAAATAAAATAATATAATTAAACAAAAAATAACATTTAATATAATAATGCATTAATTATTAATAAAAAATCAAGATAAACAGTTTGTATTTGCATTTATAGTAAATCCAGTTAGAGCTTTTAGTTCTAAATTGAGTCATATTCGGAATAAAATAGATCCTATTATAACGGCTGTCGAACACTTTGGATCAATCAATATGATTTCATATGAAAAACTTAGTTCAATTTTTTCCAGAAAATATCTGAACGGTATGTTAAAAGGAATGTAAATATGTACTGATGTCTATCATTGAATAAATGATCCATAAAATATAAACTTTGACATTGCTAAAGCCATCCTTTTAACGGGATTTGGTATAAAGAAGTATAGGCCATACTGATTATGTAAGCTAAAATGGCTGAGTGGAAAGTGATCAAGAATATGTAATTGCTCTTATATTTCATCAAAAGTTGTCATAAAGTTTTATAACAATACGTAAATTATATTAATATTCTTAAGCATGAAATTTAAGAACTGTTAAACTGATGGTTTTGGTAATTCTAGTATTAAAGTGTTCTTTAGTTACTTAGAAACTGTGAGAAACAGATCTCTAAGTTAAAAGTGGAAAGAAACCTTAGATGGAAATACACTATCAACTGAACACTTAATTTATTTCTATAAGTAAAATAAGACCAAAAAGAAGTTCATCATTGTTTCTTTCTGGAAAAATGTTTTTCTTTCTAAGATGAAAAGTAGTTTAAAGGTTCATCAAATACTAGCCAATATTTTTCTTACATTAAATCCTCTTTATTTATAAGAAAATAGTACATTTTTTTGTTAAAATTTAATAATTATTTATAATAAATATATTATAATGAAAGAAAATTCGAGTATTTAACTCACTTACATATGAAATTACACAAATATGAATGAAATGCATTTTTCTGTTAAAATTTAGTGAGCTTAGTATGTTAAATATTGAAAAACAAATCTCAGTCCCTAACAAACTTTTGTAGTATCTGGCAACGCTTGTATGAGCGATCCATCATTTATGCAAGTTGCGTTGGCAACAGTCGGAAAAAAGTTAACGGAAATAAAATTTTGTACTTTTACCCATTTAATTATGGAAATTAATTTTTAAAAACACTATATTTTAATTCAATATTAATTTATACAATAATTAATTTTCTAAAATGCATTTTATAATCGATTAAAAAGCACGATTGCTTAATGTCCTTGATAATATTTTCTTTGAAACTTATGTTGTAAAAATAACAATAAGTTCGAATATAACCGATAATTTTTCTCAAACTTATACATTTTAATGATCGTTGTATACTGACATAATAAAATTAATGCAAAATATTAATATATAATTAGAAATAAAATTTTATTTCATTCATAATATTTTATAATAACTAAGTGATGATTTTCATAATTAATCATAATGATTTCTCTTCATTCAGAGTATAAATTCATCATCAAACAATGACTTAAAGTTTAAAATTGTTCGGCATAATAGAATAAAGGAAAGGATGAATAATTTTGAAAAAAATCTTCAATTATTTTACAATATTCTAATTTAGTTAAATAGAAAATCCGTTAAAAATTATTCAATTTCTTTCTTTTCATTATTTAAATTTTATTTTAATATATATTGTCTGCAGCTTTAAAGAACTCTCATAGTTGTGCTGCCTAAATTTAATGAATATAATTTTAAATCCATCTTGTTATTGCAATATGCTCTAATTATGCATCGATAAATAATGAAATTTCATAAATGAAAGCACTTGAAGGAAAAATATATAAATCTTTATATTTCAAAAATTAAAAGGGAATCTCATATCAGTGTGTTGATGAATCTACTATCGGCACTTTTCCGTTAGCCCTGATGAATCTACTATCGGCACTTTTCCGTTAGCCCGGGTCAAGCGAATAATCGCCAAAAAATGTAGAACTCCATCAAATTTCTTTGGTGATTTTACGTTGGTTCCTGGTTAACGGAAAAGTACCCTGCATCAATCTTTTGTTCAACTTAATTGTTTTTCATTTATATTTGCAGGACTTGAATATCTCATAAGATCTTTAAGAATAACTCAAAACTACTATCCAGGCCTCATTAGAGGTGCTTATATCATCAATAGTAAGTTTTCTTTTTACATGAATTGCTATCCTTGTTGCTTTGCTATTCAAGGCATATTTATATAAATTATTATAATCGCCCCAAAATTTTTACTAAGGTTTTAAAAAACGTCTGTAACGTCAAAATGTTTTATAGACTATTGACGCTGTATCTGTGTTGTGGTCAGTCGCCCTGACTACAACAGACAATCAATCACATTAATCAATTGATACTTATACCTACTTACTTAAGCACACATACTAATATCACAACACACACACACATACACATTATTATGAATAATACCCATTTAAGGTGATAAATATACTTCCTATTTGACATTGATTGTGGACGGTGAAGTAACTGAATACTTTCGAAGAAATTTTATCAAGGCTTTCTGATAAACTATAAGCTTAGCAATGTGATATATACTCAATTATGCATTCAAAAAAGCGTGGGATTTTAAAATTCTTCTATACTAAAGGATAATGGTAATGTATGCTTTGTCGTTCTCAAGCATCGGTCCAGCTTCACCCAATCACCTGTATTTTCCGGCCTTGATTATTTGCCTGAAATTACATGAAATACATAGATTAGGACTAGCAATAATAAAATACCTCTGAATTGTCGGAGCTGTCAAATATATTCCTTAAGTCTTCTAAAAAACACATGATTCTACGAACCTACAATAACAATTACATTCTGTAAGTCGTAGTTCAAACTTTGAGCCTCTCAAGTGTCAATTATGTAATCCTCAAATGAATGCAGCTATTATTATAAATACGAAATTGAATAAGTCCTTTACTTGCCCTTAAGACAAATATTTCCACGATAATATGTAACCATAACGATAATGATATTATCTATACATAGTATAAAATTAAGTTTCCTGAAATTGTCTGTATGTTGAAACTACAAAAACACGAGAAATAGTTGATGGATATTGGAGGTATTATACCATTTTGTAGAGCATTTGTTGGGGAATGGTTTTTAGTACATTATACTCATATCAAAATAAAAAGAAGGGTTTTTTTAATTGAGATTTTAATTTATCATCGTACGCCTGAAAATCGTAAACTGCGCATGTACAAATAACAAAAGCTGTGATATGCTTATGCGATATATTTCTTTCTTTAATTCTCATTTCAAAGAGCTACTCAAATCTCAGTATGCCTAAAAGAAGGAGATCCAACCTCAACATATTTTTTTATGTTTGTTTGATGTTGCGTAACATGCCCATTTCATACCGAGTGGAGGCTAGATTTAAGTTTAAAGCTATTTTTCCTTCTTTGATGCTATGTCATGGGCAACTCTGCATGGGTACTGCTAGTACTATATAATTCTGAACTCAAGTTTAATTAATTAAACTCTTCCTAATAGCTTGTAAATTATAAAATGAATCATTCTCTCTTTTTCCTTAAATATTTATTGTTAATAACATTGAAACGAGTTGAACATTTGAATCTTAAAAAAATCATTACATAATTAATCCTATTTAATAAATCATTGATCTTTTATTTCATTTATTACTTACTTTTAAGCAGTAATACAGTAATATGCATTTACAAATATTTTTGCTCTCTAGTTTCTGCTTATTTTATGATACCCTGCAATATCGTGAAAAGTTGTTTATCTGCTGCTTATGTAGATCGAGCAAAGTTTTTTGGCAGTGGTAAGTAGAACAATCTTAACTCAAAACATTTTATAGCTAATTCCTTCTTAATACAACATTCCTATATAATTATCTCAAGATTTATTGCAAGATTTATTTCTGAATGCTAAGAACAGAGTTTTTATTTTAAAAATTTTAATGGATAAGACGAATTTCGATAATTACGTATTCATATAAATTTATCCAAAACATTCTTTTCAATAAGACAAAATGGCATTTTAAAAATTACAAGGAAGAGAAGAGAAGAAAAGAATCTGTTAACGATACAATCTCGAATCTTTAGAGCAAAACATCATAATATGGCAATATTTTATATTTAATACATTTGTTTTTTGTTCCACGTCTGCCTTTTTAATAACAATAGACGATGAATTTTGCGAGCAATTATTTTTATATTTTTCAATGTACGAAAATAATGTCTGTCTGTCAGTCAGCCTGATTGACCATCCGTCTACCTGTCTGACTATTCAAGTCACTTTCACGATGTCAATAAAATAACATTCCCTTATCATTCAACAGAATAGGTCCAGAGTACATTCCGTAAAATAACAGTTTAACTAAAATTAATCTCTGTTTTGAACCTAGACAAATCTGAAATTTCTAAATGTTTTTAACTTGTTAAAATATTCAAAAAAAATATTGAAATCAATCTGGAAATACCAATACACAAGCAACGTAAATTCATTTTTTTCCCAAAATAATTTTTATGTAATTTCGAAAGAAAGACCGATCCAAGAAATTTTAATTTAAATATTCAGATTTTTTTCAAATAATTTTAATCTTTTTATCAACTTACAAATTTTAATTTACTTTTTCGAATTCCGATGTAGAGGTGTGAGTGACCACTTTGTCACGCCTGGAAACTCCAAAACGTCACGCCATTGCCGAACAAATTCCCCAACCCTTTTCAACAAATGAATTTCTATACCATATTCCTGCAAGCATTCCAAATATCAATGCCCGTGCCCAACACTTTCATTCAGTGAGGTGAATGCCTTTCCCAAATAACGTGATAAAAATCGATGGAAAGAATATGAGTTCGAGTCATATTTTCCTATCCAGTTCATGCCATCCTGTTCTGGCTGGTGTTAAAGAACTTTTTACACTAGTAATTTTATCGTTTTTTTTTTCAATAAATCATTTCCTCATCATTTAATTTACAAATAATATGCTACTGCTCGACGAGCAACATCGCCTTTTACCAAAATAAAAAATTAAAACCTACTTTTCCCAGTCATGATGATGCTACCCATAAAACGAGATCTAGTATAAGTTATAAACATAAATATAATTCTGTTTTGATTCAATCTGGTTTCATACGAAAAATAGTGAATTATTTTAATTATAATAAATAGTTTTGTTCATGTCTAATTTAATTTTCTTGATCCTTTATTTAAAGAATAATAAAAAGGAAAAAATTCTTTAACTAAAGTATAAAATCTATTAAAATAAAATACTAGTTCTTAAAATTGTTTCAAAGAAGGTTAATATTTCTATAGAACATTTTGTTATTCTCTTTAAAAATTACCTGCTAGTTTTCTTATTTCGATATTAAGAAAATATTGAATTAGATTAATGTATCAAATTAAATTAGAGCATCGAGATCATACGTTAAATTAAATGTTTTAAAAGACCTTAAAATGGCAAACAAAGCTATTTTTTTTAACTAAGTTCCATATTTTTCGATATCATAATCTAAATCTGTTAATAGACATTTAGCAGACGATTCCTTTTCAGACATTTTATAACTGCTACTATTTTTTTCCATTAAATTATTATTAAAAGTTAAAAGCAAACTATTATTTTCTTTGATAAACATATTTTATTAACATTATTTCGTTTATTTTTTGCATAATAGCTAATGATCAATTGTAAATCTTTTGGAATCTGGCAATGTTTGTAATATATGCTGTGAAATAGAAAGAATAAACAAGTTAATGGAATTCTAAAATGCTTGGAGTATTATTTTAATTTTACGAATTTAAGACGTTCTGCAAGCTATATTTTTAAGCTTAAGAAAACGGATAGTTTTCTAGAAAGAATGCAAAACATGTCTTTTCCTGTCTATTTAAACATGTTTCTCATGTTTTTTAAAGGCATCTCATCACGAAACACAATATTTTACAATATTTTAATCGTATTTATTTTAATGAAAGCGACATAGTAACAGCTTGTTCCACGATATTGTCGTCCTGCAACTTCTTAGAAAAAAAAAAGTTTAAAAAATATATAAAAATTAGAGGGAATAAAGTTTAAACTGCAAAAAAATGTATCACCATTTTAAACATTACAGTCAAAGTCTATAATGAAACAATACATTATGTGCTCAGTTATAAATAAAAATTTTATTATCTGCACGGGCATCTCAAAAAATCAGCTTTTAATAAAAGATTAAAATGAAATCCGCTATGCATATTTCAATGTATCATGTCAGAACACCATTTCTTGAATGATCAAGCACCACGTGCTTGTGCAAGTTAAATTATATTTTTATTCATTTTAATTGTTTCATTGAATGAATCACTTTAGTATTGCAAACGATCCAAAAAACCTAGTCTGGAATTCGTTTTTTTTAAAAAAATATCGCATTTCCTATTTTTTTTCTTTTTATATAATAACGTGTTCAAAATGACATTTTCCTAGGTTTTATTTGCTGTAGAAATTGACTTTTTTTTAAAAAAATCGGGGCTTTCGTAAATTTAATGGCAACGCTTTATTAAAAGTGGATTTTTTGAGACGCTCGTGCAGATAATATTTTAATTTTTCGCCTACGGTCTTTTTATTTTTTGCACACGGTTTTTTGTTGACACCAAAAACTTCATCCCAAGAACAATATCATGTTCTGGCATGATAATAATTGTTTTGATTTTTTCTGTCATTATCCATATTTTCGAAACATCAACATTGCTTTTTTATTGATAATCATGCTTCTTTCTTACACTTTTTCTATTTTAGCACAATAATGACTTAAATTGCTCATATAACTTACTTCCTGGATAAATCATATATCCAAGCCCCCTAATATTTTTTAAAATGCTATAAAATCATTAAAAATATAATTTGCATAAAATTTTTGCTTTCAGATGGTTGGAAGGAGGAGCTACTCGAAATAATTGATGCCGATCAGTTGCCTGCATTTCTAGGAGGAAACAAAACAGATCCAGATAGGAATCCTTTGTGCATGAATTCTGTAAGTTGAACTGAGAAATATGGAAAATTTTTGGGCTTTTATTTATGCATTTATTTCTTCGTTTGAAAGCTTAAGAAATCAAACAGAACAGTGATATTTTGTGCTCGTTTTCTTGAAGTTTCAAAGGAACAAAATGACAAATATTTTATTTCGATGAGAATCAGAAATAAAATGTTATAGCAGGCAGTTCAGACTTCAAAACATTATTTTAAAAAATTGAACCAATACAGAAGAAGAAAAATTGATAAAATAATAAATTTGATCTTTATTATTGTAGTTTTTTGGAACTTTATTAAATCTTGATAGATTAATTGAAAGAAAGATTAGCTTTAATGTTGAAGCTGAGCAGTTTCCAATGCCGACTGCAGGCGCTGTAAAAACATGACATAATCGAAAAGCATAAATTGGAGAAAGCAATTGTCTATGAACTGGTTTTGTTCTAAAAAATATTATTCAAAAGCTGATTACATCAGTATGCACTTCTGAAGTAACTACTCGCTTTTTTACTTTCTTGCACACGTAGTATAGAGAAAGTATAGTAATCATCAAAAAATTTGAAACTCGATCTTTTCACGTTTTAAACCTCCATGAGTTCGAAAAACATTTTTGGAAAAAGTTCCTTTGTCTGTTTCTCTATGAAAAAGAAAATTAAAATAAACTTTGAATTAATCGGTTAAAACTCGATATAAGATCTTTACATGAAATTTGCTGATTTCTATCAAATTTTGAAATTATTGAAATGAAGTCTATCTGCCTGGTTGTTCGAATTTAAGTTAACACGGTCATTACAAACGAAGAGAATTAATGCATAAAATTCGTTAATACTTAATAAGTATAGTGAAGACACCTGTCAAATTTTGAGATAACCCAACAGTGGAATGAATGTCCGTAGGTCTGTACTTTAAGAAATATGCAAACATGATGATTCAAAAACAAAATGACTTAAAAAGTCAAATTTGGTATGGAATTTTGTGATTAAATGTGCTTTTGTACTAAATTTATTTCAATCCGATGAGATAAACGTATCTAAAATACAAATTAATCTATTTTTGGATACTATTAACACTTGCCAAAAATTAATCGCCAGATAACTCGCCAAAGATATTGCGATAGATTCGGTAAAAATGCTTAATTCCCGCCAAAAGTTATTTCGTACGAATTGTACGCCAATGTCATTTAAGACATTCTCTGGCATGACAAGTTTATTAGAGAGTATGCGAGTAAGTTTTCGGGACTATTTCAGCTCATTTATGATTAGCTGGAAGCAAGAACGATATTCTTGTTTTCCTCTAGGAGGGGTACCGTGGTGGCCGCGATAATCAATTCCACCTTAGAACCGTCGAGCAAGGGAATAGGTTGCGCATTATATCTGTCAGGCTAAAGGTCCTCCCTCTGCTGTGGCATGATGTGGAGAGGAAGGGTTCCAGCTCAGTTGTCGTCCTCGTCCTCTGACTGTGAACTCAAAATTAAGAGGTCCTTTCCAAAATAGCTATAGTGTGGTTTTACAACAGGACATTAATATAACTAAATTAAATTAAAACTAAACCATTTAAGAGGAAAGTGAAATATCGTTCAATTTTCTTAGAAGTCTTCCAGAAAGGTCCTCGACCTTTTTATATAGATTTTAAGTGAAAATAACCCCTTAATACTTAAAAATTGCTTTGTTCAATCAAAACTGTCCTATTTCTCTTTAATAGTAATTTTTTGGCATATTGCCCAGATAGAATAATAATGATTGTAAGTAATTCTTTACATTTTCCGTAGTTTTTCATTTCAGTGCAACAGTGTTCCAAACAATATCTTATGCAATAAGTTATATTTTAATCAATTAACACCAATTCCAATAATATAGATATGTAAAATATTACGTATAAAAGCTATCATTCTTGTCTTTTTTTCGAACTGCTCTGCTTGTTGGAAGTTTCATGTGATATGCAAATAGTTTATTTAAACTCCTTCCCCCTAAATTCAGTAACATTTCTAATACAATTATTTAAATTTTTAGGTTATGCAAGGTGGTAAAATCAATGAAAAATATTACATTCACAAATCCAAGAATCCGTTATCAAGTGCATCAGATGTAAAAAGAATCGTTCTAGCCCGAGCATCTTTCTCCGAAATGGAACTAAATGTGGAAGAAGACGGTTCCCTCATCGAATGGGAGTTCGAAACGAAAACCAGAGATATCGGATTTGGTCTCTTTTACAAAGAAATTGTGAACGGAGAAGAGCAGATGACGGAACTCGTACCTCTGCTGCGAATAGATACCGAAGATTATGCTGAGACAGGAGTATACAAATGCGAAAAGGCCGGAACTTGTAAGTATGATTCGCCAGTTATGACAAACCAGGAAAACTGTTTTCTAAAAAAGGTTTCCTGGAAAAAAAATTATAAATATCAATCGACAGAGCATATTGAAAAATTAATTTTAGTTCATAAATTGATTGTCCACGTCCCCTCGTTTTTAAAATATAAGGTCTTAAAACTCTGCTAACATTTTAAGGAAAACATTCAAATTTGGCGAGAAATCCTCCCGTGTGAGATGTTGTGAAATCTATAAATTGTAGCATAGTATTTAATTCCAAAGCCCAAATACGTAATTTTTTTAATGTGGACTATATAATGTTGTTCAGGGGCTAGGAAGTATTTCACCAAAAGCTCGTTTCTAGTCAAATTTGAAGACTTTATTTTAAAAGGTCACCAGATTTTTGAGACCTTATATCTCGATAACAGAAAGATGAGAGAAAATAATTTAAGTGTCAAAAATGTTTCATTATATTTTTTGATTGCTAACTATTTAATTTTTTATTATTATTGCACTATTCGTGTAGTTTCCTTGTAAAAGATAGAACTATTTCATACATAATGAAAAAATTAGCATAAAATAAAAATGAGCTACAAAACCTGCTCTCTTACAAAAATTTAAATCAGTTCTCATGCATAATTTAAGTTCCATCACTGTTTCTATAAAATATTTTAACGGGAAATTCAGCTACAAATTAAAGCTGAATTATTTTGATAGTGTCATATCTGTGTAGCTCCTTATCAAGTAGAACATTTCTGATTTAGATAAATTCTATCACGCCATGATCTCTTCCAAAAGGTTAACTTTCCGATTGATCTATCTTCTAATTGCACTTTGTCTTTAATTATAATGTAATTTCATTTATTTGTTCCTCATTTGCATTTTGCAAGTTAATGAACGGTGTCATATATCTCTGTTCCTCCAGATGATATTGCTGTGCCTCTTGTATGGCAGGTAACAGAACGGACAGACATAGAAGAAACCGGAGTAACTTACTGCAATACAAAATTATTGGATGTAATAAATATAATTTCATGTAACTTAATAAATAATTGAAAAGATAAATTAAAAACTTATATTCCATTATACCTCATATGCAACAAACGAAATCTTTCTTCTTTAGATTTGAACAATGAAAAAAAGTTATGTGATAAAATATTAAACGAAACAATAAAACTGAATTAATATGTTATGTCAATTATTATTAACGTTATTTTAAATCATGCATAAAAAAAATTCAGAAAAAGCGATAAAGAGGTTTTAATGAATGGAAATTACTTTTATAATTTTAAAACAGTATCATTTTTTTAATAAGAATATTTTTAGAAGTTATGAAATAAAACTTTAAATTCTTACTCAGTAAGAATTTTTATTCAAAAAAATTCATTGTAAATAGTTTGGCTTGCTAAATTATATCAGTACCAAATTGAGTTTGTCTAGATTTTGCTCTGTCGAGTGACAATTCACACCAGGCATTTTTATTAGCAGTAGAGAAATAGAGAAATGAAAGAGATTTGCATGTTTTTGCTGTTAATATCTGCAATGAAGTCAATTCGTGCACGCGATACATATCAAATACATAATTCGATTTTAGAATCTGCTGTAGTTTGTTATTGCAGTGCACGATTACAGGAGTATTGAAGTACACGAAGTTACAATTGCACAATTAGGCAACCCCACAAATGTTAAATTGTCTATGCAGTGAACGTTATAGTGCAATCACTTTGCAAGTTGTAAGGTGGTGATTTCACTTCATTTTTAACTAAACATGAAATGAACATATGCATATGGGATTAAAATTATAAAACAGATGGTAAAATGATTATTGCAAAGGATTGTTGTCACTTTTTAAATCTAATCTCTTATAAAATCAAATATACTTCATTTAAACCTTTTTCTTTTTCTTTTTTAGACGTAATATTATTCGACAACTCGTACAGCTGGATCAGATCGAAAGAAGTATTCTACAGGGTGAAAACAATAAGCCCTAGGGAACATGAAAAACAAGTGCAAGAATAAGTTAATTTCTAAAACAATTATTTAGCTTATTACTTTTATCAAGTCATATGTTTTGATTTTTCTATTTATAATCATGCTTTTTTATATAAATATGAACTCTATTATCAAAATGGAAAACAAACTAATAAAATGTACAAAAATTAAAATTCTTGAATATGTCTTTGATTACTGTCTTGATTTTCATTCTATAGTGTCATTTATTTAAAGTGCCTGCTTTGAAGTTTTTTATTTAGATCATAGAACAAATCTATGTCCTCAATATAAGAAGAAGAGAAAATTTTTAAGATAATATTGCTTAGAAACGTTGGTTTGAATCAGTATATCTTGTAATGAGACATTCGCAGATCATTTTAAGATTTTATTCGACGTTATCCAGTGGATGCGATTTTACCTATTTTCCTCTTTTTATCTTTTGTCTATTACCTGGATTTAACTGACATGACATTCCAATGACCAAGAATGAGCCCCACTGTATTTGGCAGGCCACAATTTCATTTACAGGATCTCTTTTTGTCGAATGAAACGTTATATATACCAGCTGGTGACCGAGCTCCGCTCGGAGAAAACCGGTATCGAAGCTAACTCGAATATTTAAATTTTCAAATGTGATTTATCAAAACAATACATGCCGTATTTAGTAAAAATATCAAAGTTATCCTTATTTTTTCTGATGAATGTTGAAATGTCGGAAATGTGGGACGATTTTCGACTTGGCAACCATTCCTCGTATTATAGTATACGATAAAATTAAAACTTAAGCTCCAAGCATGCGTTACGAGTAAAAGGGAAAAAATTATCTTATTAATATGTTGCCATCAGATTGAAAAAAACTCAAATATAAAAAAATAAATTATTATTGCTCATTAAACATATAAAAATGCAATTTTCATCACGTGTCTGTATGAAATGAAAATATATATATATGAATATTGATATACATGGCATATTGGCTATAGATGGCAGCACGTTACCACTTGAAAATTTAAGTAGCCATTATGGCGAACTAATAAAGTTTGAAAATATCTGTAACTCCGAACTGCTCAACCGTAGCGCTTCAAAACCGGCGCCAATCGATTCCTCGTGGCCAAAAACCCCAGACCCCCAAGTTTACCGGAGTTTATTAATTCTGGGGCGATTTTCGACTTTACAACCATTCCTCGTATTATAGTATAAGATTTACTACCAAATTAGCAATAAATATTAAGTTTAACGCAACCGAAGAACAAACACCAAAAGAAAAATGTTATGAATCCGGCCGAAAGTCTTCAGGCCGGATTCCTCATACCTTTCTTATTAGTTTTTTTTTACATTAAACAATATTTATTGCTAATTTGTTTAACTTATTTGTGTTTTAGTAGTATCAGCCTTAGCGCTCTCTAAATACAATGTAGGTTTTAATATTCTGGTTCAGGAAACATTGTTTAGGTGAATTTCATTATGATTGCTTATGGATTGGTATATTTGCTACGTACAAATGCTATGGATTTGAGTAATGTATTCTTGAATAACGAACAGTTGCGCAGAAAATGAGGGGGGATAATGGGCTATGTCTTTTCCGAACATCAGTCTGGAAGAAAGTAATAAAGATAAATTAGAGCTTATTAAACTTATATTGAATTAAAAGTCGATACATTACTCGTGTAGCAACTGTAAAAAATTAGGGTTCCGCTAGAGGCTGCTATGCTACTACATCATTATCCTGAGACATTTGAAATAGTAGAAGTTTTATTCAACATTTAGATTTACCAGCGGTTCCATTGTTGGTCATAAGACTTCTAAACACAAAAGCAAAGCAAAATCTTTTTTTAACACCGATTGAGAATAATTTACTTTTTATAGCTGAAAATTTTCTGTTTTAGGATTTTCATTTGGCGTATTCCGCACCAATTGAAACAGAAAAGAGCTAAAAAAAATGGAAAATCCATTAATGCAGTGGTACATTCATTTATATATTTCCTTTGGAATTCAAACTTCTAGTATACTGCTGAGCCAAAGTGCAATTTCATAAACAAATCTAATGTAATTCTTAATATTTTAAGATGACACACAAAACACATAGTATTACATTTTCTTACAACAATTATCTTCTTTTAATGCAAACAAAGAGCATCATGTTTCTTTTCATTTACATATATCTTGAACAAAACTAATAAAAATGCTTTAAAGAGCGTATTCGATTAAAATTGTGTGTGTTCAATCGACTGATTATTTAGCAAAGTTGTCGTTTATTCAGACATTTAACAGTCAAAATAGGTTCAGTGTTATAGGAAACGCATTAACTTTCTGGTAACTAAACTATTGTATTAATATCCTTCAAACATTTAAAATAAACTTGCATTTATACCCTTGATCAAAATCTAACTTTCTCTTCACAAGCTGCTTAAGTATGGTTCCTCAGCTGACAGGTTCTTGAAAATTTTGAATCACTAAATATTCATAAATTCATGTTTTTCCTGTAGAAAAATAATATCTATGCATAAATGGCTCTTTAGATCGTTTTACTTCCGTTTCCTGCAGTAGAATGTCGCTAGTGAGGCAATAGAATGCCAGAAATGAATATCTCAAGATTCGAGGTTCCCTCGACAGCATTATCTTCCAAGGCCATGAAAAGAAGAGAAACAATTTCCGTTTCGATGTAAAATTCTCATTTTTTTAAACAATGGTTTGAAGTTTTTTATCTTCAGATTATTTTGAGATTTGAAATGTAACATAAAACATTGATTCTGAAAAGGATTAATTAAAAGGCTTTCTAAATTCTTTAGTATGAAAAATTATGGAAGCATTTATTGAAGGCCTTTTATTTTATCAGCTATCAAAATAACTTCAGATATTTAAACCTCGACTTTAGAGGAAATTTTATAAATAGATACCATCGTATCTGCGAATAAAATTTTCTCTAACTTTTTATTTAGAAAATAAAAATTAGCGTTGCTCTTCAGTCGTAATAGTATTGTGTAATAGTGTGTAATAAAATTCATGTAATAATGCCATACAGTCATAGAGTACTTTAATAAAAATAAAACAATGACTGACAGAAAAATCTCATTTTCTATTTAAGGTTTCTAGCCTATTTTTTAAAGTTTAATTTAATACTAGTTATCCTAGTCAAAGAGAGTAATAAATGTTTCTGAGAAAAATATTTTTACATAAATTTTGATGTTATATTGAGATTAGAAGTGAACAGTTATCTTAATTGAGATAATTATTCGTCATTTGTCAAAGTTGCTAACTTTCCTACATTTTAGAAATTTCTGTCAAAACTGTTAGAAAAAAACCAATTCATAATCGAAAACAGAGAAAAATTTGAAATTAAGTTGTCAGTTTCTTTTTATTTATTACAACTTATTCATATTTGTTAAGACACATTTCTCGAATATTAATACAAATAGCTCAATTATAAATTCAATAATCGAGTGCTTTCATAAGAACTTTTTAAGATGAACCTGTGCAGCAGCTACTTTTTTTAGAAATTTCTATTAAAGAAATTAAATTCACGTTATTAAAATACAATTGCACATAAAAATATTTATATCAAATTGCAATTTAATAATATTATTAGAAAGTTATAATATATTTACTACTGATTTTTCCCCAAATAGTTTTATCAATAAATGTAGGAAATGGAAAGGTCATAACATAACTCAATAAGACTACAGTTGGACAAATATACAATTCGTCAGCAATATTGACATACTCATATGATTTATGGATAATATGAGCCTTTAAATAAATGTGTCAAAATTTCCCAACTTCTGATAATTACTTTATTCATTAAAATGATTTTTAGTAGCCTCAGTTTTGTATTTTCAAAACGATATTTAAAAAAAATGATATTCATTATTCGATTAAATATTAAATTTCATAGGGAAAAAATGCTGTTGTAACCAAACATTGATAAACGTTATGGATACTTTGTATCAGGGAAATCAGGTATTATTGATTTTCACGGTGAATGTTTCGATCGCCCCAAAAATGGTTCAATCAGCGAATTCAGTCTCATTCTCTCTAAAATCATTTTTCTGTAACACTATACATTCATTGGACAATTTCGTCACTTGAGGCTAATGTAGCTCAAGTTAAAGTAGCATCAAAAATTTAATGGTAAAAAAAATCATTTTAATGCATGTATTGCCAGATTTGTAAAGAATTTGCTTAAATATCTCACTAACTACATTTTAAAGTTACATTTTTCACTTGAAGTATAAATCAATTTACGAATTCATGTGAATTTAACTTTTTTTTACCGATATGCTTTGTAATAAAAAAATGGTTAATACATTTCTTACTTTAACTGATACAAAATTTAAAAAGTGACTTGAATATTTATGCTATTTAAAATAAACAAATGATTGATTAATAAAATATCAAAACACTTGAATTTTCTTTTAATATATTTAAAAATGAATGAACATCTAATTTTTATAGAGCTATAAAAATATTTAATTGAAATTTGCAGCTCGTGTAATACAAATATAAAGTTTACATTTATAAATCATATAAAACTAGCACTTTTTCTGTCACCATAGCAACAGAAACAAATAAAATATTTACTTATTTGCTTTGAATCTATATTTCGACGATATGCCGATTACTTGGGACAGGAAAATAGTAGAAATTTTAATTATTTTGTACAAAGGGCATCCAGTTCTTTATGAAAAACATAAAAATGTGCAGCATTACAGAAAGCAAAAAGAAGTAGCCATTAATGCAATAGTAGATAGATTATCTAAAATACAACCAGTCACTGCCGATGATGTGAAGAAGAAGATAAAAACATTGCGCTCACAATATTCGGCTGAAAAATCCTATCTCCATAGTTGTTTGAAGTCAGGATTTAGTGAGCAATTTACCCCTAAGCTTTGGTGTTATCCATTGCTAACATTTTTAGACCAGCATATAAAAGCGAGAAACGGCAAGTGTTTAAGAGATAATACTTCAGTACAGGTGAGCCAATCAATTTCTTTAATATAACCGATTATTTATTTTTAATCAAAATTTTAGCAGTGTTTGGCTCATAAAATTGAAACATTTCTGCAATACCCAAATTTAAACTGAAAATATATGAACGCCTTGTACATTTTGTTTGTAAAGATTTATTTTATTACTGAGACAAATAGGAGAATGAAGGTTGATAATGAAATGGTATAATCCTAATATACGGTACCCCTTGATTTGGGTTCCGAGAAGCAGTGACATCATTTCTGCCAAGGACGCTCGTTGGCTGGTTGCCTAAGCTATGGTTCCTGTTGAGTTGTGGAGATGTTTGGCAACATTTTTTCAAAATGGCGCCAAAGGAGTACCATATACTAGGATTTAACCAATGAAATAATAAAATTAATTTTATCCACAAATCCTAGTGGTACTGTGGTAATTTATCTTGATTCCTGAACATTAATATATTGTTAAACAGTAGCACTAAATATTTTTTTACATAATGCTCTTTTGTACATAAAGAGGTTTTTTCTGAAAGAAACAGTGCACGTGCAGGTTTCTTTCAGAATTATTTTTTTCTAAATAATACTTGAATAACATTGCTCAAATTTTATCGGTATTGGTAGATAAACGTTATTCATATTCATAAAGTCCAAATTGGGGTTTGCGGTTGATCTGTAGAAAACATCACCCTCTTGGCGCACTTTTCAAAATCGCCATCTCCCCGTGCTCTTGCGTCTTATCTTCCGAAGGAAGATATCCTCCAACGACAACATCGGTTTGCCATATTTGGTGAAAGGGGGCCATATCCTTGACGAAAAGGGTGTGATGCTCTCCCCTGTCGCACCGGCGGATCATATTAAAACTGAAACTCCTAAGACATCATCTTAAGATTTCTCATATATAAAACCTGCAAATTTTATTTTTCCAATATAAAATCTTGAATAGTCTTTGTACTATTGATATGGTCAATCTAGACCAAGGAATTAGAACTTTTGTTTAATCATGTGAGAATATAATGTTCTGTTATTTAGGTTTAAGATTTTTGAAACCACAAAATTCTTGGGCAGAAAATTGAAGATCTGTCGCTTTTAGATTCATTAGAAAATAACAAAGAAAGTTGTCGCATTTGGCTTCTTATCGTGAACAACAACATGGAGCTATGTCCACCATGTACTCGATTTTCCAGACTAGCCTGATCCACCATAGAAAGGAGTATGTTGGTTTTAGCATGAGAAGTGGGACTTAGAGGACGTATAGATAAGATTGAAGCTTAGATAAGATTGAAATTGAATAGCTTGATGATTTTCCAACTATGCTTTATTCCATCGATTTTTTGCATACATTATAAAAGATTCCAAATGGATAGCTTTGGTCTTTACTCCATCTATAAGAATCAAATACTTACGAAAGACTTCGAATTCTACCAGATATATTTTCTTATTTTGTCAAACTTATTGCTAAGTAAAATCTAAAGGTGGTAAATAAATGCCCATATTTAAATAATTTTAAGTATAATTTTGGTACTTACGCATTAAGTCGTCGATCTTTATCGCCAAATTTGAAGGCGTTGCCAATGAGTTTCTAAATCTCCAATAATGGCAAAAAAACTGCCATTATTTTAAAGATTTGGCAAACCTTAACTATAGTCCGCCACTTTGTAGGTTTTGCAAAAGATAATTAATAAGCTCTTTTTTGATTTTTTGATTCGTTAAAATGATTAAAATTTGGGATTTGCCTGCAACGAAAAAGATGCAGTGACGTATTACCAAAATTATGGAATTATTCCATCTAAGAATACGTGTTTGAATGGACTTGACATGAGTTTATACGTGAAAACGGACAAACAATGGCGGTGTAATGTATCAGAATTCTGTCCACCTAAATAAATTGGTTCGAGGTGGTTGGAGACCGTTAGCACTTCGACGGTCTAATATATAAATACAAGAATTTTAAGTGAAGTGGGACAAAAGGAAAAAGACATAGCATGAACATTGAAAAAGGCATGTCTTGAATCCCATTATTGCTGAAAAAGTTTCAGAAAATGTTAAAACAGGCTAATTTTTTAACTGCATTTTGACTAAACAAAATACCATTTGCAAACAACGCTGCTTTATCTCTACTGGCAATCCAAAAAAAATCTTGTTAGCAAAGGACATTAAAATGACATTTTGTATTCGGATGGAATTTTTGGATGCAATGTAATTTACGCCTTGTGCTTTGTTTTGAATGATGTTCAAAGAGATTTTCAGACAACTTAGTTACCTCTTGTTTCACAGTAAGAATGAGAGATAGTTTGCTGAGAAAGAAAAATATTGACTCACGTTATTCCATGTATTCACTTTTCGATTTAAACTGCAAACTACATATTATAAATAAATTTCTTTAAAAAAAGTGTTATGCATAGTTGTTGTGTTAATATATAGCGTTAATATCAGATAACTGAAGAATCATGCCGATCGTGCGTGAGTAAATTGAACAACGAATCAGTTACCTGAGACAAGAGAACAAAAGGATCTTGAAGATGAAAGTTTTCAGATGAAACAATAAATCTCAATCATCTCAAGAAACTTTCGAATTTCTAACAAATTTTGAATATTTTAATTATTTTCATTGCTATTGGATTGATACATCTAATAGCAATCAATCAGTTGAATACCAAGATCCAAGTACAACCTATTCTTCTCTACTCCATACTGGTACAAAGAAATGTTTTCAGATGATGAGTGCTAGAAAATTATGTCGTATTTTTTTTCAAAGCTTTATTATAAAAAATACACAACGTATTTTGAATAAAGCAAATGTAATAATCTACTAATTTTGTAAAGTAATTGATTTTTTTAAAATAAATGGCATAAAAAGTAACACAGCCTCATTTATTTTTAGGAAATAGAAAAATATGACTCTTCAATTCAAAGTTTGGAAAGTGATTCTTCTGTAACTGAAATATCGGATAGCAAATCCAATGAGCACTTGTTTTCCATCAAGGTATATTTATTTAATTTTGAATTAATTTTCGTTTTTATTAACATATAAAAAAAATTGCTGTCGTTTTTAAGTAAAGAATGTAGCAATTAATGTGATCAAATCAGATGAAAACAGGACTGATATATAAAAAGCAAAGTTTTATAATGTTACGAAGTTAAAACTAGAGGTTTTGGCGAAAACTTCATAAACCAGATAACATTGACAGTATACAAGTTATTTCTTTTGTGCACTGGTCATGTAACTTGGCTACAAATCCTAATGTTGTGAGTTCGGTCCTAGGGCAAAAATACCTATCTCCCACAACGCTCATTTTGTTTCACCCTTTTGCTTTTATATGATTTTTCTAGATCGTTATCAATGTATAACTCAACATCGAAAATTAATTCAGGCCTTGAATATCCTTCATGATATATGAGTGCTTCCTCCACAATGATGTTGAAATATCGAAAATAATTAAACATGTTCTAAATATTTACTGAAATTTTTTTAGTTACACATTGATTTGAAACGGTAAGTTGCAGCTAAATTTCAAAACTTAAAGAAATTTTTTCGATCAGCCTTATGAGCTTTTAGTTCTCCTTTTATAAACTAAAAATATGGAATTGGAAATTTCTGAGATTTTTTACGATTGCGTAAGTAAAATTCATGAAATAAAATGGCGATAATAATTGCTACAGCCAGAAGTAATGTTTGGCATTAATCAGTTAGATGGATTGCAAAATGGCGCTTAAAATTATTTGCTTCCTTATATGTAATTGAAAAAAATATTATGAGCTATGTCTTTTATAAAATAGCAAATGTTTTTATTGTTTGCATACATAGATATATGTTAATACATTTATGCGTAAATATTCTTCCAAACGATATCATTCCTTGGTCCAACTAACGACGCTTTAGAGCCATTGTATATTATAATACTTGTCTAACTTTATCATTCAACTTTGAATTTTATTTAAGGGTCGTGGTGGCCTGGTGATTGGGTCTCGACTCGTGAGCCATAAGGTTTAAGATTCGAGACCCGATTCCACCGAAGAACCGTCGCGTGAGTGAATCTGTTGTAAGTTAAATCTGTCAGGGTCAAACGTCCCCCGTTGGTGTGATTCAGTGTGGAGAGAGGAATTACAACTCATGAGTTGTCTTAGCCAGCTGACCGTGGTTTAAAATTACAAGATTCGCCCCAAAATAGTATTGCTTTATAATGGGACGTTAATGTAACTAAACTATATTTACTTTTATTTACTACTCTGATTTAAATACGTTTAGCATATGAGGATTGCCTTAGGGTTTATAGCAGAGTAACGTGACTATTAGACCAAAAGTGCCCTTCATGCGCTATTTGTTTTTTCAATTAATGGAGAAAATTAAGCTTATTCTACATTTTTTTGCAGTTATCGATACTTAGATATATGAAATTATCTCCATAGATCTGCCATAGATCTCCATAGATCTTTTAAAAGGAATGTGACAGTCAAGAACTTTTTTAAATAGTTTTGATCATTTCAATCAAACACACAAAGCAAAAAATTCTTTTTTTTCAGCTTTAAAAATTATTAATCTAGTGATTTCTTGAAACACTCAAAAAGTTTCTCAACGAAGTTTCTCAGTAAGTCAACATCTACAGCAAGGTATTAGCAGATTGTATTGTTAATTTGGTTGACTCTCCAAACACGTTCGTCTCTAAATTCAACATAATAAACATGTATTTTGATAGTATAAAATTTTCAACAATATCGTCACAATAAATTAACGTTGAATGGCGTTTAGAATATTGAACTATATGACAGAAATATATTGTAATGTATGGATGAAGAATAGAATTCCCTCTTCTTTTTTTTTTTTCTTAAACTTTTTTTGTATTACCTGCAAATAATCTTTAACATCAAAATAATAAAATTAATGTATTCAAATATTGTGAATTAACCCATATTATTCGAAACTATTTTTATTGAGTAAACAAGAGATTGATTTAAACAATTGTAGGAGTTTACCGATTTGAAATTTTTCAGTCCAAGAACTCCTTTAAAGAATAGTTTTTCCCCTTAATTACTTTATAAATTAAAAAAGTTTCTTGTTAATACATGCAAATGAATTACTTGATTTTCTGTATAATGAAAAGACATCTTAATATCATAAACATTGAAATAGTAGTTCAGATAGTTGAATTATTTATTTATATTTCTATGTAGGCACCTGGAGAGAGTGTTTTGAAAGATTTGAAAGAAAGGGATGTTAATGTTTCTGCTGGCATGATAATGCAGATACAAAAATCTTCAAATGTTATGCCTGAACCAGATGATTCAAATGATGCATTTGGAAAGTACGTCACCTCAGAACTGAACATTATAACTGACAATCGAATACTTTCAGAAGTAAAAGTTGCAATAGAAGGAATTTTGAACGATGCTCGTATAATGGTACAGAAAGAAAATATTTTCATGTAAATATTTATAATAAAAGAAATAATTTTCCTGAAAACACAGTTATAATAAGGTTTCTTTAATAAAATACTTTATAGTCATTCACTCATGTTCAAACACATTTTTTTTTAAATTGTAGTCGAAGACATATGATATTAATACAGTTTTTTTCAAATATTCATTAATTTTTTATTAATTAATTAAAAACTAACTCCCTATCCAAAAATCTTCATTTTCTGACCGCCAAATAAAAAACGAATTCAATTTGTTTTTCCTCAAGTTATTAGAGTTAAGCATAAGATGTTTTCAGCTGAATATTTCAAACTATTTTGTTTATTTTCTTAACGTTTGATGCATTTAAAATCAAATATTAATAACTTATCAATTTTGATTCATTTTGAAGTATTTTCAAATTTAATATAGAATAAAGAAAATTAAAAACCTAATCTGTATTGAGTTACCCCAACTAGCTTAGAAAATTCACGTATTTGCTTTGCCTCAAATGGCGTTGAAAATTCATCGCTAATTGAGTGTCTTCTGATTTATTTTGACCAGGAATAATTTTTTATATATGATTCATATCAATTGTAATTATTCAATAATAAGTAACCAAAATAAAAAAATTTCTTTATTGGCCTAAGTAGGAAGTGGATTATTTTTTGTATGTTACTTGTTCCACAAGCAATTTCCATTATTACAAAATAACTATAAACATTCTTATAATTTTATATAACTTGGCATTCAGGACATCGTGGTGGTATCACATATTATCTTATACTTGAGAGTTAACAAATTAAAAATGGGCTGACAGGTTAAAATATTAAACCTTATAAAGATGATAATGGCATTCACGAGAGATGTGCATCGCATTGATTGCTAAACCTTGATTTGTAAAACTTTTCTATTTAGATAGAATCAAAAAAAAAATTAACAAAAGAATGAAATAAAAAGTTAATTCTTAGCTAGTTCTGAAACTCTGAAAAAAGAATGACTTTTAATTAAAATGTCCAATTAGATTTTCAAATTTATTTGTCTTATTTATGGTGGAGTTCGAGAAACTAGTGATACCAATCACGAGAGATACATGCAAGGTGGACATCTCACACATAAGTTTGAGAATAGGTTGAGGTCATCACGAGAAATACATCATCCATTTTGATAGGATAGCATAGTTTTACTCGCCTGATTATTACAAAATTATATTAATATCAGGCTATTATTCATTACACAAATATTTAAATGATTATAAAAACATAAAGAGTTTCTTGGACCCTTTTTAAAATGAACGGATATGAAATATATAAGTGTTTGCTTTGTAATAATTTATGAAAAAGAGATTTGTAGTTGTTTCTTAAGATTTTTATGTTTAGTAAAGAAATAAACTTCTTTTTTGCTTGAACGCGCTGTATTTTCCTGGAAATTACTAAGCAAATAAAAGAAATTTGAATATTTAATCCAAGAAATCGGTGCATTAGTTTCTTTTGTTTTCGCATTGCTTTATTGCATCAAATACTTATATTTTGTGACAATGAAAAATATTGTTGTCAGATGTGCTTAATAACAATTCCATAAATTTGTTAAAAATTTATAATGCTGAAACTTAATTAGCATCATTAAAAATGAAAATCTTACCAAAAAATCTAATCTGATCTCATTATGATATATTCAATAAAATACTGTATCATAAATTAACAATAATAATTTTTAATAATGTAATGAATAATAGTAATTCTCGCACAAGAGCGCTAAGAAGATGCAAACTTTATTGTCTATGAAAACATGTTTTAAATATCCGCAACTCCAGCTACAAAATTCACAGCGAAATAACTCTACTTTATCATCTAATTTCAAATGACATTGAAGCTATAGATTCGTACGACAGCAAGAGAAAAGACGGTTTCTCAAGCTCAGCTAATCACGTAGCTTGTCCTCCGAACTCGACTGACTGTCCTCCTTTAAGGAGCGTCTTAAATAGCGTCACACTGAAGTGGACCCGGGAAACCTAGAAAGGGGTCGCTCATTCCGGACGAGTCTAGAAATTTCTCCATTATTTTCTAATAACAAATCCTTATTTCTTAGCTTCTGTTACATATTTTAGCGTGTATTAAAAACCGTTGGCGACTTAATTATATCGCCAACTCCTCTATATCGCCAAACTAGTAAAATATGGCAATCTCCTGTTGCAAATTTCCTTAGAACGGTCTTTTCTTGCTGACGAGCGATTCCATTACAACTAATTTTATATAATTAAACTATTTACAAACATTTACAATATTTACACAAAAGTTCATAAATATTTACAATATTTACGTCCAATTTACACAAAATTCATTACAATAATATATAATAAAATACTATAAAACTAATAACTTCATTAATTAACATTGCTGCAGGTTTCCTAAGTATTTTTAAAAATTATATGTTGATAACTATGTGGCTCGTACTATTTTAAGAACGTAACTACATTATATTAATTGTGCTGAGATTGTTTAATTTTCTGTCATTTGGGCCAAAATGTTTGCTTAAATTTGTAATAGAATGTGATTACACTTCATCAGAATCTGTATACATAATCCATATGTAATCGACGCTGTTCATAAAAAAATATGAGAAAGGGGAAAATTTGTGTGCTCTGTAGAATATATTTCATAATTTATATAATATATCAAAGGATTATTAAATATGTAGTGCTTGAATTAAAAAAAAATCAGCATACTAAAGTATGAAAGCTTTATTTTCTAAAACTCCGTAAGAATATCAACATTTAAAAATATTCATCATCGCTTACTATTCGTCTAAGCATTAGCTTAATTACTACACTATTCGAATTTTGTTATTATAAGCATGCCTTGTACAGAGACATTCTCAACATGTAAAAATAAGCCGATGGAAAATAAAGGCAGAATGAAATATCAGTATCAACTAGGAAAACAATTTGAGTTACATTTCAATACTGAAATATATTTTTGTGAAATATGTTTAAAATTATTTTTAATTTAAGTAAATTTGAAAAAAAAAAACCAAATAAGAAATAGGTATCATTGAAAAGACAATTTTTTAATTTTGATGTAATTTAAAAAACATTTTTAAGTAGTAATATTTTAGATAGTTATCATGGAAAAATGTTGGCATTTTACATAATTTTAACTCATTAAAATTATAATTAAAAATCAAAAAAGTCACTCAGAATTGAAATTTTTGTGGTGAAAATAAGTTCATATTAAATTTAATAGGAATTGAGGAGAAAGTCTAGACTGTAGAGAACCAATATACACTGCACAATCACTTTCATCTTTATTATTGCTAAAGAGTAGTCGTCTTTAGTGACTAGCTGGTTCGCCGAAGTCTTGATTATATTTCATTATATTTTAAGTATTCAATGAAATTCAAATTGCTTGATATTATTATTGTACCTATATGCCTTCAGTATATAGATTTAACAAGTGCAAACACTAAAGTGCAATTATAAAAACAGATTTTTAATCATTAGATAATTTTCATGATATCGTTGCTAAATTTTTTTAACTTTCTTGTATATATAGTTGCGTTTACTTATTGTACTTTCCTATGGGCAAGCCCTCTGTTGATACAGGAGCAGATTTAAGCCGAAAGGAGCGTCTCTTGTTTTTTAAGTAACGCCAACTAAAACCGAGAGTAAGACTTAGCTACACACTCACCACATATGCTTGCACATTCCCTTTTTACAAGGGAGGGGGCACAGTCACACGTCTCACAGATAGCACACAGATGAACAACCATGTCTGAATCGGGACTCGAACCCTGGACTCCAAGAACACGAGGAACACGTGCTACCTCGGTGCCAGAATATCGGCACTTTCTTGCATATACGAAGTATATAAAGTGTTACTGTGAGTATGGAAACAAACAAATTCAAAGTTTTCACTTTTCACCACGTTTCAGACAACCTTGAATCCAAAAAATGCGTACTGAGATATTCTCTAACGGCTTCTGAGTATAAATTAAGATGATAACATAACTTAGGATGATGACTTAAAAACACATTGACATAAATGTAAGAAATTCGGTATATGATTTTACGATTACAATAGCATTTTCCATGTCATATTTTGATTTTAATAAGTTGTAAAAAATCTTCGAAATATATAATAAATTTAATGGCATTTGTATTTAAATTTCCTCTTGCCGATTAATATCCAGATATTGCTTGTTGATATATATATTCTATTCGATATTCCATAACAACTTTTTTGCCATTTCCTGTGTATATGGGAAGGCCAGTCTCACTAATTATTTGTTTTGTATAAGTTACAAGAACATTTTGCTGAATCTCGTTAGTTTTCAGCAACATAAATAAAATCTCGTAATTAATTATTTGATGTAATAATAAAAACGGTTTTACTGTCAGAGAAAAAAATGTAATCAACAATTGTAAATTAACAAGACATAATTTTTTAAAAAAGCTTTTTAAACTAAGGGGAAATATTCATGCTCATTAAACAAATATCATTGCAAAAACACTTTTCTGAATTTTAAGCTACCTAAAATTTGTTTTTGTACTATTACATTTCCTAATGTTATTTTTGTAAAACTTTCGAATTCGTACAATATCCTTTCCCTAGTAGCACTCAAATATTGAACAATGTTGATCGGTATTCGCAATATTGTTTAACATTGTGGAATATTATTTAATATCATATAATATCGTAAAATATTGTACAATATTCTGCTACAGGATATGATACCTGGCCTGTTAATAGGGTAAACAGGCTTCCCTTCTTTTGGAAGCTGAAGCAAGTAAGATGCGATTTTTCCTTAACCAGAATAAAATTATGGATATATAGTATTTACTAATTTTAATCATCATTATTTTGAAATAGGAGAAAACAGATTTGCAATTCGCAACAATAGCTTCAAAGGCTTCAGCGCGAAATGAACACGATATTGTGGTGAAAGCTTTATAAGCCAGGTAACAGCCCTCTTGTTGAAGTAACGCTTTTGACCTAATGTATATGTTACTCTGCTAAAACCCCTCAGATTGCGAGTTCGGACCTAGAGAAATCAGCATCAGCTACTAGAGTGATCCGGATGCAATCAGCGCCCAAGAATCAGCAACCTTCATGTGCAACTTTGTACAGCTGTTGTGACGTCCTCTGCTATCAACAAAAGTCGGCAGGTGTATTAAAGTCATCAGGGTAAATTCACCACCAATACTCGCACACGCTCGTCATAAGCATGGTGCAATTTTATCGTTCGCCTAACTACCGACTCACTTAAGAAAAAGTATATGATGAAAGTTTTATAAGCCAGATAACATCTCTCGGACAAAAGCGTCACCTTGTCCTAACGGATATGTTACTCTACTACAAACTATCCAATTGCGAGTTCGGGCCTAGGACAATCCACATCTGCTTTAATATAAAGCCGCAGGTTCACAGCAGGGTTACATCGGCTAAATAGATAATTTGATGAAATTCAGAAATTCTGATTTCATTAGCATAAGACCCCAATTATTCATTTACACAATTTTGATTAGGCCCTTTACTACATTCTACTTATCATGCCATCCATTTCCCTAGTAGCACACAAATATTGTACAATAATGATCAATATTCGCAACATTGTGGAATATTGTTTAATATAGTATAATATTGTACAATACTATGCTACAGGATGTGCTACTGGGTTGTGGTGATTGCCCTATTAGCCAATTAATATCCATTGAGCTGAAGGGTCCCTTTTGCTTGATCGGTATGATACTCGGCTACTAACCATAAGATTGGGAGTTTGGGCCTAGCGCTATTTGCTATAACATCCTAAAGGGTTAGGAAAATTATTTATTAATACTCAACATTCTCTATGAAAGATCTCTTTTCGAAAGCACACGAACCCTCTCACTTTAAAACTCTATGCACAAAACTCTCATACAGTACGAGAGTCATTAACTAAAGAAAATTTGAGTGAATTGGATATCCAATCTTCTATTCCGCTTCGAATCTGATCGGTTCTACACTTTGACGTCTGACTCTGGAGTGCATGCTTTTGATTAGTGTAGAGCGTAGTTTGACTTAGATATTCATTTAAATGCCAGTGATAATGAAATTTCCCTCTACCTGACTATAGTTAAAAGGGACATCATCAAAACTCCCGGTAATGTAGCTGAGGTGAGGACTACTCATTTCATTTCACAACACAGTTTCACGAATGCCCGGTTTTAAATAAGACGCACATCATCTTTTACTGACACCTTACAAATTCTTTGTATTTTCAGAATTATGAAATATAATTTATTACTGAGAATTAAAAGCTAGTATTTGATTATAACAAATAACTTATCATCAATAGTAACGGCAAATAATACATTTTTTTTAAATGGATCAATGACGATTAAAAATAGTGGCAACATGCTGGTTTGTTTTGTATACAACTTCAAACCCGTATCGCTGTGTTTGGTTTCATTATTCAAGCAGCATATTTAATTGTAACAAAAAGGATGGTGAAATAGCAAATTGTATCGATTTTTTTCTCTGTAAAGAAGAGTTTTAGCATATACGGGCAGTAATGATTAAAAGAGATAAAAATTTCTTCTAAAAAATCAAATAATTTAATTTGAAGATTGAGATAAATGTTTTATTTGCTAATTTATCTTAACGTCCGTTTTCTACGGAAACGCTTAAAGATTATTCTGAAATATTTATGGTAGGTTAATTTTTTTTGTGTAAAATTAAAAAAGAAAAAAATCATATATTTACACAGAATTTGTATTATTTGAAAGAATATTTAGCAGAAACTTATATCTTTTGTTTAATATTTATAAATTTTTCAGAAAACCGCAGGTGGAAGTAATTAATGTATTAAAGTTTAGTTCTTCAAACCTATTAAATTAAACAGCATATCTTAATGTGGTTATTGATTCATTTTGTACAATAAGTCACAATTAGTTTTAACTTTCAACTTAGCTAATTGTTAAGAAATATTGTGTTATTGAAAATTTTTCTGAAATATCTGTATTTCCTTAATCAGAAACTGCAATGGCAGATGATCCAGACAGAGACATTTTTCCTACCAAGGAATTTAAAGGAGGTGTTCCATCTTCTACAGATCTCAATGGTATGCACCAATAGTTTGAATATTCTATCTCAGGTTTTGAATACTATCAAATGAATAGAGAGTATGCATCTAAATTCCATGTTAATTAGAAAATGGACATTCTTTACTGTACGGTCACCCTTGGCGACTTTTTCAAAATCCCGCCAAAAGTCGCCATTCTGGCGACTTCGAAGCGAGAACCAATGAAAACAGAATATAGAAAATGGCTGAAAAGTTTCGGAGAGGAATAACGAACTTCTGGATTGTAACAAAATAAAAGTGCAAAGCTTTTATGGGTTATGTTAGGAAATAAGAAATGTAAGGCATATTAGCATCAAAAAATTAGAACACTCCTTTTAACATCATGTTCCTCTCCTTTCACCTTAGATTTACACCTCCATTCATAACCATCACTAACATCTTCCCTTGCAACCAATTTCATATCTTTATTACATTTCGGACATTCATACCCATTCGCAATCAACCCCGCTTTCATACAAAAATCAAACGTCTCTTTCCTTTCATCCAATCCATACAAATACCTTAAATTCACATGCTCATCATACCACATAACATCATTCTCCCCATGCAGCCATCACAATAAAATTCAAAGAACGTGGTAGCTAAGATAAAATCAACTTCATATATCACCGAAGTTCGAAATGGGAAAACTCAATTTCTGGGGAAATTCCAGTTTTCAGCAGGTTGCCAAAAAAAATTATTTATCGCCAAGGTTGCCAAAAAAAATTATTTATCGCCAACTTTTGAAAAAGTCACCAAGGGTGACCGTACAGTAAAGCTGAGCCGTTTGAATATTCTATCTCAGGTTTTGAATACTATCAAATGAATAGAGAGTATGCATCTAAATTCCATGTTAATTAGAAAATGGACATTTAAAATGTGATGATTTGTGAACTGTAGATATGCTCAATAAAAGAAAAAAAACATGTTAAATTATACTTCTCCAAAACTTTTTTGTTGAAATATTTATTGAGAAAGTATGTGTATATGATATCTTATAAATGTAAATATCTTCAGACATTATCTTTTTGTTAAGAATTACTTTTAATTGTACTACATTCCATAAAAATTATTTGATTGAGATTTTTCAAGGAATAAAACATTTATGAGGATTTAATAATATAACTTTGTGTTAACATAATTGTGATCTGCCAAAAGTAATATTGTTCTTATACGTTTACAAATGGAAATTCAAAACTTCTTTAAGCATTTTTGGATTTTGTAAGTAAATGTAAATCAGGATATTCTGTTTAATATATTAGTTTTCAAAATTATAATCAAGTATCTTGATTTATTGTAATAAAATAATGAATGAATCTTTAATTTATTAAATGATAATATTAAAGGAAATTGTTTAGTAAAAATGATATTACTCTTTTATTTATCTATATCTATTTGTTTTATCTTTCTTTTCTGTTAAAATTTATTTTATGAAGTCATAATTGAAATTTCTGAAGTGAAAAATTCTTAAATTTGTTTCTAGCGACTGAAAAACACTTTTCTCCTGAGAAACGATTTGGACTTCATCTTTCACGTGCTGATTTAGAGGATCAATTTTATAGATTTAAAGAAGAGAATTTGCAGTTGAAAAAAGCTGCTAAAAAACAAGAAGATGAATTAAAAAGGTCATTTATACTTTAATGTATCTGATATATATATATGTATATATAATAAAATAAGCTTTTTAGTTTTTTATGAAAATTTGTTGGCAAATTACTTTGTTATACACAGGTAGTTTACCCTTGAACTATTTCCTAATTAATATTTTTGTTTTCAATATTTTTAACAAATATTTTAAATATTAGTTGATTTTTTTTTGTCTGATCAATTTGATTTGCATTTTGTTTAGGAGTTTACTGTGGATAAAATTGCTTTATTTAGCTTAACCTTAGGTATTTTTTTAAAGAATGTTGTTGCTGTTAAGAATTCTTATCTCTTCTCTTACTACTTGAATTACAGTCATCAATTTTCTAGAGGTTATGTTTGAAATAACTGAATATAAAGGTTGGATCAGGAAATATGATAACATTTTGGAATAAAGTATTATGAATTCATGTAAAGTGAAAATTAGTATTGAAATTGGATTAGGACATATAATTACAAGTATATATGTGTGTGTAATGATATTTTAAAACTTAATTAATATCCTAACTTTCAGTTTAATTTTGCCGGTATTAACTACATTGTAAAATATTATCTTATTTTCTGATCTCATTCCACTTTTTCTATTTAATTAATTCAACACAAATTCTAAAATTGTTGTGTTTGCTAAAAACTGTCTGGTTCCCAGACAGTTTTTAGACTCTGGGTGACGGGATAAAAAAAGCAAAATGATTCCTATGTATGTCAGAAATATCTATTAAAATCGTAGTATATATTCACAGGGATAAAATTTTTCTTTTGCTTGTACAAAAATCATACCATCTGAAAAGGAAATAAAACAAAGTTAAAAATTCAGTGTGTCTTCTCTCTTCTCAGCCAAGCATCTACTTAAAAAATTATGTTTACGCATACATACATAATATTATAAATATCATTTGGCAAATGCTTGACTGGAAATAAGAAACTGATGGAATAAATTTCAATTTTTTTTTCTTTTGGAATACTGTTTTATACCTAAAAAGGAGCATATCATGACACAAGAGCAAAAGTGACCGAAATTTTCACTTCAATGATTTTACTGTGATATTCTAATAAGGATTTCTTTGACATGTATCAGTTTAGGAAAGTGATTCTTGGGTGTTTTGAAATAAATGCATAGGGCTTATAGATTTTTCTCCCTCTGATCAGATTGTGAGGAAATTAAAAATCAATTTTTAAAAGCCTACTTTATAAATAATTTTCTTAAAAAAGTGGTATTTGTGTCCAGAAATTCAAGAATATTTTAGAATGAAATAAGATGAGCTAATTTAAGATAAAAATTAAGAAAAATAATTATGATTTAATTTAAACATATAATATATAAACATTTTTTGAGGTTCTTAATATTGGCATATGTATTTCTAATATCCTCACAAATTTATGTTCTTCAAATTATTGAATCTGACAAAAAGAACAAATTATGTTCTTTTTGTCAAATTGAAAATTGTTTTATTTTTGATACAATCATAAGTTGAGTTTTTATTTATTTATTTATATATTTTGCATTAATTTATTTCATTCTCTGAATCAAAACTGCTAATATCTTTACTTACCATTTCAGGCTGGCAACCAAAATGACTCGATTATTACGCGAGAAAAAATCATTGGAATTATCCCATAGTCCAGGTAGATCATAGTTATAATTATTGATATCTATTTATCTTAACTTGCAGAAATTATATTATATTTTGGGAAGTTTGATTAATTAAAATTCCTTATAAGTTGTTACTCTTTAAAGAGAATTAATCTATTGTAGGTCACAAAAGAGATCTTGAATTGGAAGAAATGGTTGAAGATCTTCAAGACAGAATTCGTCAGCTTGAGAAAACTAACACTCATTTGAGAGAAAAAGTAATTTTGTTTCATTTAATAGATGAAGATTTTCATTTAAGAAACACTATTTCTTAATTCGTATGATAAATGTCCCCTTTTAATGAAGTTATTTGGTATTATCCTATTAAAATTAGTATATTTGATAAGATCCTATATTAATAGCTTATATTCATAAATGGGTTCTATTCTTTCTTCTGTTGAAATTTTAAAACAATTTTTTTTCCTTGTGTGTGTGTACGTGCATGTGAGTACGTGCATGCAAAAAATTACTTTTGTGGGATATTATTGAGCAGATTATGTTATGATAGTGGTTATTATTTGTAAAATTTCTTTTGTAATTTCTATGCTAAAATAAATTCATTATATATTGAAAGATATATTCCTTTGAATTCTAGTTAACAAAATTTACCAAAATCTTGAAATATTTGTAAAAAATATATATGTAATCAAAATCATGTATAATAAGTAAATATAATCTTCATGATGGAATTGCTTGATTATTCATCAGCTAATTTTATTATCTAGATTTGGGAATTAAATTATAAAAAGAATCATCTTCTTTAAAAAGTTTTCTTTAAATGAAAATTTGTTAACATTTTTAAATTAAATTTATTTCTTCTATCTGAGATTATTTTAAACAAAGTAATTTTTAATAGTTTTTATAGTATATTTTTAGTTATGAGATATTAACTTAATAACTGTCATTTCAAGTAAGTTATTGTCAAAGAATTTTATGCTTCATTAATTTTAATACATATATATAAAAATCAAATAAAATGCTTGATTATTGAATGTGCCATAAATTGTTAAGATGATGTATTTAATTTTAGAGAACTTGTAAACAACTGCTAAGTTCCCCCAGGGCATACAATTTAAAGTCTCCAAAAAGTAGTAAATAAATAAACACTGCAGCAAGATTTAATCAAAATGCAATTTTTTTATGTAAACATTATTTGTTATGTTTAAATCATTAATTTTATAAATTTTAATTTAACAGGTCCTAGTGGCAAAACAGCAAGTTATTATGCAAGCTAGACGTCCTAATCCTTACAGTCATATTCCTCCTAAAGTAAATTCAGTAAGTGCTTGTAATATATTCATTACATTAAAAGAAATTTATTATATACAACAATCTTTCTCTAAAAAAAGCTATTATTGGTTGTACAAATATTCTGTATATCTTTTATACATTTGGGCGGAATTTGATGCTATAATAGAAAAATCTGGCTCATGCCAATAATTTTACTGAAAACTGCTATCAGTCTAATAAAATGTCTCAACAGATTATTATTGACAAACCTTTTTTATACATATTTTGAAGAGTAAAATAAGATAAAGTCTAATGATATGTCATATTTTTTCACAAATTATATAAAAAATAACTTTATTTATAAAAAATTATTATATGCAACTAAGTTTAAATTCAATTTAAATATTTTTTTAGTTTTCTTAGTAATATAAATTGATTATTTATAATTTTTTTTATTTAAAAATGTTGGTGGTTCTCACCCTTTTTTTGGGGGGGGGACATTAGTTTGCTTTTAGCATAGGCAGTTATTTCTTTCTTTTAAAGAAATTATTTTTTCAGAATAAAATCATTATTATTTATTATTTAAGTTTTATATCATTCACATTAGAAATTAATGTTCTTAGTGATTGCTGGCATGTATTTATTGTAATTCTTCAAATAATTATATTATTAATAATTTTTCTTCAATATGTACCTTTCTCTAGGGTAATTTTAAGTCAGGAAATTCTCCATATGTATCATCAATAAATTTAAGAGGAAAAAATATTCAGAATCCCTCTAGGTAGGTTTTATGCCTTTTACTTACTTTTTTTAAAAAATTGTGATTTTATTTTATTTTTAAAATTGTGATTTTATTTTATTTTTTAAATAGTGATATTATTATTTTTTTAAATAATGGGGATTTTTTTAAAAATCACTCATAAAAATTCCATGATGAACTTGGATTATCAATATGTATGCATTAAGCTGAGGGAGAATGTTTATAAATAGTTTCATCTATACAGCATGCTCTATTGAATAGTATCATATTATAATTGTTATTAGTCTCATTTTTTAATGTATTTATTTGAAATTTAATTATAGAATAGAATTTATTATATTGAGAAATGTAATATCTTGACATATCTTAGACTTTTTTTGATATTAAAGATTCAAGTTTGACTTAGAATTAATTTATTTATTTCACCTTTTAATTTTTATTTATTTATTTATTTATTTTGCTAAATAAATTATTATTTATAACAGAATTATATGAAATTACATTTACATATTAACCAAATTCTGAATAAGAAAGCTTACTCATGATTTTATTTCATAAATTTTTAATTTGGCTACTTAAGTATGTTGAAATGCAAATTTAATATTACATCAATTTGCAGGGCAAATTATTCCATTCATAATATTTTTATAAAATGATGATAAAAACATAAATGGTAAATAAACAGAATAAATTGAAAATTTACTATTTCTTTTCTTTTTTTGTGATTCATATTGATGTCATTCCATTAGCAAAAGGTACATTTTACTATTTTGTTAATTTTATATTTTATTTTTAAATTTATTAATGTGTTTCAAATTGTAGATATATAAATAGCACTTGAGATCTATATATTGAAATGCCGCACACACAGTAATAACAAATTTTTAAACTTCAATTGATAAAGCTTATAAATAAATGTAATGCTTTTAATAATGAGGTAGAGTTGTAGGTTTTCTTATTTGGTTTTGTGGAAAATATATTCGAAATATTTGATAATTCTCTAAAAAATATGGTAATCCTGTTTTTTAATGCCTACAAAATTATTGAAAGGCCATTAAAAATAAAATACCAACAAGCAATTTATTTAGCAGGGTTTTTTTTAAGAAATTTATTACATGTATTTAAATATTTTATTAATTATATGTAACTAATATCTTACAAAAATTTCCATTTAAAATTTTGTATTTCCTTTATTAAAATTTTATTCTTTTTTCTATTTTAAATTTTAATTGCTTCTTTATATTACTAGTTTTTATTTATTCTTCATTTTAGGAAAACAGCTTCTTTGCCAATTCCATCTTATGCTTTAGGCTTATTAGAAGAAGCTAGAACTGAATTATCTAATTTGTGAGTCCCAGCCATTTTGCATTATACTCTTTATGATTTATTACTTTAGTGCTATCCATCTGAAGTTTTAGAAATTCTTGTATCAATTTAATTATAGTTGAACTAAGCAAATTAGTCATCCTAACCTCTAAAATTAATTAATTCTTGAAGAACTTTTATAAAATCCGGCATTCATATTATGATTATTAATCTTTTTATTTTTGTGACAGTTAATTTGATTTTTAATATCCCCTTTGCTCAACTTTAAAGCTAGCTGGTAATTATGGCTTTAAAAATTCTTTATAGAATTTCCTTGAAATATTTCAATATTTGATCAGATACTTAAAATAACATTGTTGTGTAGTTAAATTGTAGTTATGAACACAAAGATGTATTGATCATATTTGAATAAAATTTTACTAATGAATAAAAAATTTTATTTATGTAATCTTTTCAAATGTATGTTTCAGTGATTTAAATCCTTCAAAAGTGCTAAAAATATTTGAGATGTACAGAAAAAAAAAATTAAAACAAAGGATTTTTTTAATTAATTTTCTTTTAGTGGCAATCTTTTTGACCATTAGGTCTAGTAATTCTTCAGTATGTAACTAGTTTAAATTAATTCACTTTTTTTACATTCTAATTATTATTAATAATAATATTTTTTCAGGAAAATGCTGGTTTCTAATCAAAGAAATGAAATTGAAATGTATCAGCAAGAAAATGAAGTTATCAAGCAAAATGTAATATGTTAATATTGATTTATTAAATATTTAATTGAAAAAATTAAATTCCATTTAAAATGATTATATTATATATGCTCAGATACAGTCTTTAATTTATTTTAATACTCCAAAAGTTCTTTAGATATATATTAATATCAAAGATTTTTTTTTATTTTTGCAAAATTATTTGTTTGTTTGTATGACATAAAATATTTATATTGAAACTTTTTACTATATCATTTGAAATAAAAGCATGCTATATTTTTTAAATAAAGTTATAATTGCATATTTTTTTAAGATTTTTATTTTTTAATATGATTTCTAAATAGCTTCAGCCTATCAAATAATTTAGGAAATATGTAGTATTATAGAAGAAATTTACTTATCTGAAAAATATTAATGGTTTTTGTAAAATTTTACAAAGAATTTATGAAGTATATTGTAGATTTAACAAAAGCATTGAAAATTAAATTTAGAACTCACTATTGATAATTGTGTTCAAAATATATTAAAAATTATAAGCTGTATTTCTTTTATTATTTAAAATTAAATTATCTTATATCATTCATAGTATTTTTTTATTGGGGTTTTTTGCAGTAATTTTATTTATTTGGAAATGCATTCACTATGGTTAATGTGATGATCAATTATTATTAATAGTACTTTAATAATCATATTAGCTATAATATATGCATATTAGCTTATTTTATGAATGAAAAAGAGAGAAAGTAGAAACTTCCCCAAATTTTCTGATAAACATATATGATGTAGATGTGTTCATAGAGAATTTCAGTCAAATTTCTATTCATGTATCAAATTGATTAAATCATTTCTTGTAATTAAGCATTCATATTTTACATATCTTTCTTTTATTCTTCTCTAAGTTGTTATTTCTTATTTTGTATTTTAATTGTTTATGGAAAATTAATAAGAGTTTATGTAATTTTTTTATCTTTTTATTTTAGATGAGAATGAGAGAAATTGAGTTTGAAGAGGAGCTAAATATTTTAAAATCTCAGCTAACTCAAAAACAAAGGTATTTAATAATTTATTTTTATGTACATAAGAAGTCATTCTTCCTTTTAAATACTGATCTTTTTTAAAAAAATCCAATGATTTTTTAAATCTATTATTTTTCAAAAAGTTATTGCAGATTTTTTTTCTAAGATACTAAAATAATCCTTCTATGATTTGGCAATTAAATGGTCTTGAGTTTCAAATTATATCCAATTGTAAATAATTTTATAGCATTGCTTTATAAATCATATTTTATTTTTCTTTGATATTATTTTACCAGTATTCTATCAAAATTTGATTGACTTAGTTGATAAATTCATTCTTTAACTCTTATTAATTATTTTTAACAATATTTAATAAAGCAGCAGAATATCAGCTATAAAAATTATGTAAGATGCAATTTATCCAATGATCATTTAATAATTTACTGTTCAATTAGTTCTGTATTGAAAAACTTGATTTGCATACTTATATAAATAGCGGCATTGATTGTTTAAATTATATTTTGCAGATGATAATTTTTTAGTTAATGTAAATGAAATGTTTTTGGAAAGAAATTTCTTTATTAGGAGTGTTCTTACTTAACGTGATATAAATGTTTTTCAAAAATTTCAGGCAGCATGTTCAAGAAAATTTGGATTTAATTCGTCTGCACCGTGAATTAAAACAAAAAAATTCTAAGATCATAGCATTACAAGCACAATATAACGACATAGAGGAAGTAAGTTAATTTACCTACTCTTTATTATGCTTTTCTGTTTTGTAAATTTTATTAATGGTATTCATAAGAATTTTTTATGGTACAGATCTTTCTTTTTAAATTTTTTGTGACAAATCAAATAGTTTATTATTATAAAAAAATGAATTTTAAAGGTTTTTTTTTTAATTATTTGAATTTGTGATTCAGAATATTTGCCGTACAGATAGAAGTATTGTTAAATGCTTCATAAATTATTCATGAGGATAGTTAGGGGAAAAATATATTCATTTTGAACATCAAAGCAATGTTATCAACAACATTTTATATTTATACATACTTTCCTGTACATACTTTTTTTTTTTTATTTGAAATAGTATTACTAAGTAGAATCAATATTATTCAAGAAACACAATTGGAAATATATAGTTGAAAAGTGATTTGAAAAAGTTCATTTATAATTATTTTAAATGAAAAAATTATGTTTGGGTACAAAATATCTTCCTTTCATCATTTTTTCAATTATTAAATGGACGCAGATATATCTTTAAAAAATTCTCAATTCATTTGTACTTTGCACAGGACTATACCTGTTAAATCAATACATATTATAAAGAATTTGCATCTACAAGTATATGACATATTTTATTGCTTTAAAAAATGTATATATTTAATATTTATTTTTTTACTACCCTTCATTCGTTACTTTTTGATGCCTAATGTTTTAAAATACATCTGCTTTTTAATAATTTTTTAATAATAACTTAATTCAAATATGTTTCATTTTCAGAAAATGAGAATCCTCAAACTTAACCATGATCATTTGGTTAAAGATATGGATGAATTGTCATTACACTACAAAAATGAACAAAAGAAAAATTTTGAGCTTCTAGGAGAATTAAAAAAGGCAGAAATAACTTTTTCTGCATCATCAGAGGTATATATATTAAAATGTATATATTTTTATTTTTTTAATTTGTCACTACTAAACATTATTTTTAATTGGGATTTTATGATAAATATATTTATCATAAATTTTCCATCAAATATTTTTTATGGGACATTCAATTAAACTTTCTTAAAGTATCAGCTCAATAATGTGGAAGAGAATGAATATGCTATAAAACATTATGTGTTGGAATAAAAATTATAACTAAAATTATTAATTTTTGCACTTCCTTTCACATCAAGGGAAATATTTTCTTTCTTTATATATATATATATATATATATATATATATATATATATATAAGTTTGATTTATAATTATTTTTAATTTTTTAGGGAGTAAGAATTGCAAATTGCAATTTATATTTTAAAGCCTATCTTTAAATCGTGTTTACTGTTATAATATAATTGTTCTTTTAATAAATTTTATAAAAATATGTTTTTAATTCTTCATAATGCTTTATGCATATTACTATTTTAAATCTTTGAAAAGTACTTAAAATGTCATTGTCTTTTTTAATGCATGGTATATACTTTTTGAACTTTCATTTTATCAGATTCTTTGCTACTTTCTATATAAAGATAATATAAATCTGTATTATTATTATCTTGAATTAATTATTTCATTTTATAATTATTATTTGATATTGAAAGGAAATATGGATTTTTGCATTTAAAAAAATTCTAATTATTTATATTATCATTGACTCATGCAAATTTGTGTTATATTAAATGCTTTTTGATAAGTTATCAATTAACAATAATTAACCTATATATATTTATTACTTTTTTTAATTACTTCTTTATTGCCATAGGTCATTGTAGTCAAAAAAATTTCATTTAGCCATCTCATGAATGATACATGAAAAAAATTGACATAAATGATAATAAATTTAAATAAGAATTAATTTTAATGTTGATAAGATATGGTTACTGACTCAAAAAGATAATCATCATCTTATCAGTATAGGAATAGAAACTTTTAATGAAGTAATGTAGTCCCTTGAGAATTGTGTTTATTTGTTCTATGATTTTATCATTTATAAAAGACATGTTAGAATTCATCTTTTGCCATCTTCTAAACAATCATTTATAAAATAATTCTTATTTATAATGGAGGGAAAAAAATTTCATAAAATATATCTGTAATATATAAAGATTGCAACTCATATTCAATATTTTATTAAATCAGACAGTGATGGAAATGTCAGAAATTGCATTATTATACTGTGATTGCCTATCTTACGAATACATATTAAACTATTTTTGTTGGATATATTTACAGAAGTTCTTCAATGTTTACATGTAAAATGCTCACTAATTTCTATTTGTGGCATTATTTACAACTTAGCCATGCATGGTATTTAAGGAAGGAAATCATTATTTGCATTTTTGATGTTATCCTTTATGAAGCTAGTTTTTGAAGTTCCAACTTTATGCTTCTTTGGGATGGGAAAACTTAATACATTTCAAATTTAGCTTGCCTGTTTTCTTTTTAAATTACAATAATTAAAACAATTATTTTTACCTAGAATAGCAGATTTTAAGTAGAATTCAACATGCTACACATGAAATTTGAGGCTTATCATATAGATTTGTTTTTGTTCATGCTTTACCAATTTTGACTATTATCTGGTAAAAATATATATCATATTCAAGCAGTTATTGTGGATGCATTACAGATAAATTAGCTTCTTAGCTAGTTAATATATTATATACCAGTCTTTTTGAAGTACAACAACATATACGTCTGAAAAGTAGCACATAGATATTCTTTCTTTGAAATCGAAGCATAGCAATTTTCAAACTATTTCAACAACTTAAATTCTGTTTATTGTTGGAAGACAATTTGTTACATCCATGCTGTAACAATTTGAAATATTTTGAGCTTTAAAATGCTATTTACTGCATATCATGAATAAATTTTAAGTTAAGTGGGTAACGATGACTAATTATTTGTTAGTTTAGCAATTCCAAAGAAATGAAAAAATATTTTTTTGAATTGGAATTGGAAAAAATATTTTTTTGAATGGAAAATCAGTTTGTCACTTTATATCATCTATGCGCTATAATTTATCCTTCATTTTTTTTAAAAATTGTCAATGCTAATGAACTGCCTGTAATACTTTTGTAAAAATTGCTGAGTGTAGCATTTATGTTTATTAAAATACTATAGCTAAAATTTATAGAATCCTTCTTTCATCATTTTTTTAGTTATTATTTTGGTTACTGTATGGAAAATAGCTATTATACTTCTTACATGTTTTATAGCTTCAAGATAGAATAAAATCCTTAATGAAAGAAAATGATATATTAAGAGAAACAAATGAAAAATTACTAACAAGGTATGTTTTCTAAATAATTGTTGTTGTTAATTTTTTAGACAGAGAAGCAAATTAATTAACCAAGATTGCAAAATATATTTTTCTTGACCCTTTATTTATAATCTATATAATAGAATAATACCTGTGTTCTGCTTGATTATAGTTTTTAGTTAGTCTGCTTTTCAAGTCTTCATTTATTTGATCCTGTACTTAACTAAGTTAAGCAGGTTCCTTTTTTATGTATTGCACAAGGTCTGTTATTGTTTTTTTTTCTTTTCTTTTAAATGTGTAAGGAATTTATCTGATCTTTACTAGAGAAAACCAATTATTTCAGTATTCTGTAGTACCAAATCATCTTCGGATTGGGAGGGTTAAAAGAAATAAAATGTTTCCTCTTACTGCCTTTTCTTATTTTGAAACCTTTTAAAAATAGATGTATATAGACCAAAATCTTACAATCCTTTATATACTTTTACTTAATCAATTAAAATTGTGTTTTTAGTGTTGTAAAAAAATTATATATTGTGGAAAAAAAATTCCAGATGTTAGATCTATGTTGAAAAATGCTACAAAATTTATTTAATATTGTTCCAATCAGTCTTCAGTATTTTTCTTAGGATATATGATAGATGATTTGTATTGTTACAAGCGGGCGGGCGGCACGAAAACTCGCCAAGGTTGGCCACGTTTGGCGAGGAGCCTCGCGCCAGCTTGATTGGTTTGGCGAACGGAATAATCTAGTAGCCGCTAGATTGTGCGCGATGTTTTGAGAATTTTCACGAGACTCAGGTGCACGCGCTTCTCGGCTATATAAGGACGAGTAGCCGGCGTGAGTTAGTTAGTTGCTATAGTAATTTGATCGAGTTAGTGGAGAGTTTGTTTTGTAATAAAAAGCGTCTCGCTGGACTAAAGGATTTGTGAGCTGTGTTTGCGTTTGCTGTTAACGCTGTGTTATTGAGCTCGCTGCGATTTACTGTTGCTGTGCTATACGATAGCTGTTTTGCAGTCTGTTTTTATCGTACGTAAGACTTGAATTTACGCTGGATTGTATTTATCTGAAATTTTTACTTTATTAATTATCCTGTAAATAACTGTAAATAGCTGTAAATAAATTTGTTTGTGCTGTCATCATACAAAGTCCATTCAATCCGAACCCGCTACGCTAAAAACGTAACAACTGGTGTCAGGAGTGGGGTTGAATGGTGAAAACTAGAGCGATGGAGGAAGCAGAGAAAACAAAATTCGAACAACTTTTTGCTTTCATTAAAGAAATGGATAAGAAGATAGAACAAGGCCAAGAGAATATGGAGAAGAAGACAGAACAAGGCCAAGAGAATATGGAGAAGAAGATAGAACAAGGCCAAG
>JAOUZG010049527.1:457249-538896 GCA_026289955.1 Argiope argentata | reverse complement strand
TAATTAAGATAAATAATGACTTAAGAATAATAATGATCTCACATATTAACTTAAAATTTACAATCAAAGATTTCATTTTTTTTTCTGTGTGTGTGTTTATTCATTTTGTTTTTCAAATATTTCTGTAAAAATTAAGAACCTCTAATAAATGCAATATCTGTATCATGAATTTAATGTAGCAGAACTGGTTGCATGTTAAAAACTGAACCATCTGCTTCTATAGAATGTTCCTGGCTAATGATTCTTAATATTTCTTAAATAAAATTTTTACTTTTGGTTGTAAGACAACAAATGCTTTTTTCAAAGCATGCACTGTCACTATCTATTTTGCACATCTGCTCTTCAAATTGTAAATGCTCTCCTAAAAAAAGTCATTTTTTTGAAGTTATCCAACCAACTAACATTTTTATAATTGTTTAAGTGTCACTGGGAAAGTGCATGAGAAATAGATTTTTTTTAAAAAAAAAACAGGTGAAATTAAGTCTCATGAGTATGACTAGTTGTTCAAAAGTTACAAATCCTCTGCAGAAATGATGTCTTAGCATATGAGATAAAGCATTGTTCAACTTCAAAATCACTTCTCCTAATTCGGATGTTTTATTGGTATTTGCTATAAATTAATCTCTTGTCGACCATAATTAATGATATTCATCGTTTCACCTGATTTAAAAAATTCATGGTATACCACACTTTTCTGAATCACCAAATGCTCATCTTCCACTGAGACACTGTCAATGTAAGTTTATAGAAAGATATGGTACTTGCATTTTTCTATAGTTTGAGCAAGCAAAACAATATATGCCGCTCATGTTTTTAATCTTATTTTTTTTAACTAGAATCATTTGTCTTGCAAACATAGCATCATATTAATTCCAAAATTAGTTTCATGTCAGTGTTGTTTTAACAGGTATTTCTTAGAAGAAAAAGTGATATACAGGTTAGATTGTAAACCAACACTTATTTTCAGTAAAAATTTTTAGCTTGCTTAATTTATTGTTAAGTCCCAAAAATAATTTTGCATTTGAAAAGTATATTTTTTATCTAATTGTGTTTGTGCTATATTCCATCTTCTAACTGCATACAATACTGTATAAAACCACCTTGCCATAAGTAATATACATTATTTCTGCGGGTAGAATATATCCACAAAAATGGTTCTAGTTTAACTAAATATTTTAAAACATTTCTTTCTGATTTTTACTAAATTTTTATTTTTCACTTTGAAGTTGTTGCTTTTAAATCTTTCCACTATTATGTAAACTAATTGAATTTTAATGTATTTTGATCATATTGTTATAATGAATTACTGTGGATTATATTGATGGATAATTTGTTAAAACTTCTTACAAAAGCTAGCTGAATTACTAAAAAATATTAAATTTATGTTCAAAATAAAAGTATAAAATTAATTACTAGAAAATTTTTATTTATAAACATATATAGTATTATACTTTTTTCTTATTATTTATTGTTAAAAGTAAAAAACAACAATAACTAAGTGAGCAATGACTTAAGCCAATAATTATGTTATATTAAATAATAAGTTAATAATGTATAATATTTTAAATATTTGTAATGAATACTAAATATTTTATAAATAATTTTATTTGTTGATAATTGACATCAATGAGTATTAAAATTGTATTAATTTTACCTCTTTTTTTTTCATAAAGTGCAAATTTATAATGATGCTTTGTTGGTGAATTTGACTGTTCATATAAACAATATATATATATATCCTGTTAATGTAGTTCATAGTTTAGATAATGCAGTATTTCAAATAGCTAACTAATTTATATTACTTCTTAAATCTAGGCAATACAATATCCAAAGAAGAATCATATAATGCTTCGAAGATGCAGATTAATGAAATGAAAACATACATTGAAGAATTGGAGTCTAAAGTTAAGCTTCTGAGATCAGTATGAAAAAACTTTTATATTTATTCTTCCATGAAAACAATTTTAATTAGATAATTAAGTTTAAATCCTTGTAAAAGCTATATAAAAGCCAATATTGTAGGCTTCTATTTCAAATTTCCAGCTTTTCTTTCTTTTTTAATTATCAAGGTTTTAGAAATATTAAAATAAATTGTCTGCTTTGTATATTAACTAAACTTAAAATGATAATGGTTGCTGATCTGTTATATCTATTTAAAGCTTAAAACTGTGTAGTAACAATGATTGTTTTTGTTGAAAATTTTTTTAATATTTTTAGATATTTTAATATATGTATTTGTGCGTGTGTTTTTCATGATTAAGTGACAACATGTGCTATAAACTACTATACCATAATTTGTTAATCTAATGTTTAACATTGTTCTTGGAGTTGTTCAAAAAATCATCCATATTGTTTATAGTTTATTTTCATGCTACCGTAAATTTTTACCTTAAAACCTTATTTCAAATTTTTTCTTTGCTTAAATCTTTAACTGCCATTTTTATTTTTATCTAAATTTAAATGTTTCTAATTGTCTGCCTTGACCATTTTGTTGTTTAGGATTAATTCCTTTATGAGAATACTAAAACTTAAGAAAATAAAATGTGCAATACAAATATTATTAAAATCGAAGGATTTTTCGAAGAACTATATGAACTATGTGATGTCTGGATGACATTTTATAATTTGCATTTGAATAAGAACCTTTAACATTTTTTTTTCTCTATCCAGGCTAAAAATATTTAAAGACATCTTATCATAACCGAATTTAATGAAATAGATGTGCTTGAAATTTTACCTCACATGTTTTGTTTTGTTTTCAATTTTATTTTATTGGTGGACATGATTGTAGATTGTTCAAAAAGAATAAATTCTGCAAAATGTAATCTTTGTAAAATATTTGTAAATCACGTAAAAAAAAATCAGGACAATATCTTGTAAGGGTTTAAAGAATCAACTTTTCATACATATTTACTTTTAAAGATTCTTCTAAATTTTTCTGTTTGTTGTAATATCATGTACATTTAATCATGATCATTTTGTTGCATTTTTTTACAGGAAAATGTAGAATTTGATGACTTACATGAAGCATTGAGGCTTTTAAAATTGCAAAAGGAAGGAAAATTGGAAAATAAAGATAAGTCTTCTGAAATGTCACACATTGCTGAGTCTGAACCATCTGGGAAAAATGGAGATTCAAATAATATTGAAGAAAATAGTAAAATTTCTGCTGAAATAGAAAATGTTATTGAAAGTAAAACTGCTGAAATAGAAAGCTTGAAATCAAGATTGGAAGTGGTAAAATGATTTACTCAATTAATGAAATGAAATATTTAGATTAATATTTTAGTAATGAATTTAAATCTCTTTAAATATTTCAAAAAGCATAGAACAATATGTTTTCTGATATATTTAACAATGCAATATTTAAATTTCTTTAATAACATAAATGGTTATGCAACAACTGAAAAGTATTTATAAATGAATCGATACTAATGAGAAAACTAAACCTAGACAATAAATACATAACTATTTATCTCATAAATTAGATGCAAGCTGTGTACTGTTTAATACATAATGTTACTATATGCAGCTGTTGAATAATTTATTGTATTTTATTATAGCATGTATCTTTATTTTATTTGTCTTGAAATATTTTTTAATCTGCCTTTGTACAATTTATTTATGAAAGTAATAATATTTTTTCAGTGTGAAACAGAACATCTTGAAACTCTCCATGAACTAGATAGTGTAAGGGAAATGTTATCAACTCAGTGCAACATAAATAAAGTAGCACAAGATGAAATGAAATTACTGGCTGAAAAACTTCAAGAACAGCAAAAGGAATATCAGACTCAACTCCAAGAGTATTCTCATTTATTGGATTTGCGTGCAGCACGTATTCAGGTAACATTTTCTTTGTCAATATGGAATTACAAATATAAGAATAATGATATACCAGTAAGGATTCATATTAATCTGAAAGGGGAATTATTGAAAATTTAATGTATTTTACTCCTTAAAAGTTCTAATACTTATTCTGGCAAATATTTTTTTAAAAAATTTAATTATAGTTTTACCAAACAAAAATTTTAAAGACATTTTAAAAACAATTAAATATAGTTTATTTTTCTTCTACTTTTTAAAAATCAATATTGTGTCTTTAGTGTATTGAGATAATTTTTTCTTATATTTTTTATTTTTTGAGTGTTTTCTATTATGATAATCTTGTTATCTAATTTCCATTTTTCTTTTATATCCATTAATAGCATCTTTCCATATTGAGCAGTTAAATCTGTTCATTTAACTTATAGAATTTTTAAAATATTGTTTAAAAATTCCAAGGCAATATTTACTTGAAATATAACACTAAACTGTAAATTATTGCAAATAAATAATTTATAAATTCACTCATACTTTTTTTAATGAGTTGCTTTTCAATGCAGAAGCTGGAAAAGCAGTTAAATGATATAGCATTTGGAACATCAACTCTTCCTGCCACTCTGTCAAATTCAGTAAGTGTATATGCAAAAATATAGTATTTAAATTAGCTTCACACTTAATTGTTTGAATATTTTCTTTGTTATTTTTCCAAAAATGATTTAAGAAAAAGAAAGATATTGAATACCTGAAATATCAACATGCATGATCTGTATATGTAAAGAGAACTCATTTCTTAATAGAATATAAAATAAATGCTTATTACATTAAAAATTAATTTTTGTGAAGCAAAGAATGAAATATTGTTTCCATCATATGAATATGGCGATCCAATATCATTAAGTATCAAACTTATTCAATTAATTCTATTTTTTAGAAAAATGAAAATTCTAGTCCAGTGAAGTTAAGTAAAGGAGAAAATATTTTTGAAATTCATGTTGAGCAGGTATTTTTCATTTTCTAGAATATACTCTAAGCATTGAATTTGTTATATAAAAATTATAATTTTTACCTTTTATTCTGACATATATGGTTTTTATTTATATTAGATTACTTTGTTTTATATTTGTTTGTAATGGGAATTTTTAGTTTAAGTGATCATGGATTTGGTGCTCTGCATTTCTTTTAGTTAATAATAATTTTAGTATCTATAATATATTTTTAGCTAAATTAATCAGTTCTATTTTAAATCCTTAACTAGTTCTGGAGAAAATAAAAATTAATAAATAAATCGTTTAATATATAAAAAGTTTTTAAAAAGTTTAATAAAAAATTATTCTTTGAGATTTTAAAGATATGCTTTTGAAAAAATGTATGTTTAATCTAAAAAATTCATTTCAAATATATGATGTATTTATTTATTATTTGCAATTTGTGGCATTATTAACATATTTTTTGCATATCTTTTCTTTTAAATGTTTATCTAGATTAAGTTTACCGAAGAAGGAATCGAAAACCTTAGCAGCCCAAATTCCAAAATATTTTTGACTTGGAACTTTTATGAATTTGAACTTCAGTCCACTCCAGTTGTTCCTGCTGAAAGGTATGTTTGCAGCAAAAAAGCTATTTAAAGATTTACTATAATTTTCTACTTTAAATTTTCTCTGATTATTATTTTTTGTGATGTGCATGCATTATTTGGATGTATATGAGAACTATCATATAATTAGCATAAATCATATTTTGTGTCAATGTTATGAGCTTTAAGTACAAGAAAGTTCAGTTTTTTAAGCATTATTTTCGAGTACTTGTTGAAAATTACTTTTATTTTGAAAATATCATATCATAGAAAAATAATTTGCACAAAATATTAATTTACCTAAACAGATTATTCTTAACCATAATATCTAAAATAACATTGTATCTAGATAGCACCAATGCTGCTAAAAATAGAATACAAATAAAATGAACTAAATTAGTAAAAATTTGAAATCAAAAGGAGAAGAAAAAAATAATAATAATACAATGAATCTGGCCTAAAGACTTTTTCGAGGGTCACCCTTGAAAACCTGACTGTGATTTGATTGGTTTGAGCATTTCTCTTTTTTTTTCTAATTAGATTCTAAAAACCTTTTTGTGAAATTATTTTGCTTGTTTTGGGTCTTTTTAATATGGGTATATTTAGTTTTGTTTTGAGTCTATGTTGTTTTGTTATGTTTGATTTTAACATTTTGTGTTTTAAAGTTTTTGTATTTCTGTGGTATTGATTATCTCCAAGACCTCATTTTTTTGGATTTTTCAATTTCTTTTTAATTCCATTTAGATTTTAAAAACTTTTTTAATTATTTTGCTTTGTTTTGTAAGGTTCCTTTTTTGGTTTCCTTTTGTGTGATTTTAACTTTTTCTGATATCTAAGCAAAAGGGACCCTTCAGTTCGAAGGATATTATCTGGCTTATAAGGCTGGCGCTACATGTCCTTTAATTTTTGTGATACAAATTTAATTCAAAAACCTCTTTTTCTTGGGATTTTTGAGTCACAAGAGATCGATTTTTGACTTATTGTCAGATCTCTCACAGAAAAAATACTTGTTTTGAATCCCTGCCTGAGGATGACCCTTAAAAATGTTTTCAGGCCGGATTCATTGTATTTTTTTTTCTCCTTTTGATTTCAAATTTTTGCTAATTTAGTTTTATTTTGAAAAGTACTGTATGTAATGCAGTTTTTATTACAATTGTTTAATACTTAAAATTTTTTTCACTTATAGGGAAAGTAAAATATTTTGTTATTATATATACATTTATTACTAATCTTTATTCTTTACTTTCAATAGAATATGTACATGTCATTTTTCATTATCTTGACAAGTTCTGCATACTTTTTAGGCCCATATTCAATTTTACTGCCCAGTATACAGTTGAAGTAGATGATTATTTTCTGTGTTATTTACATGAAGTGAGTTCATTTTTGTTGATTTAATTCTATGTCAAATACATTTTTGTTATTACATATTTCTGATAATCAGGGTTTTTTTTTATTTCAATTATTTTATAGCATCACAAATATTTTGCAAATGTAGGATGACATGGATTCAACATGTAAAAACATCAAGTACATAAAAATAAAAATGTAAAGTATATTTTTAAGTCAGCCATTGATTCATTCCATACTCTTCCGACCAGCTTATATTCATATTAATTGAATTCCACATTGAGCATGGAAGATTTTCACTAGTTTCATGTTTAATTTTTTTTTTTCATTTTCATTTATATTATTGCAACTTATTATTTTTTCACTGAATTTTTTTTAATTATTTTAAAAATTTGTAATAATATCTTTTTCATATGTTCTCTTTTTTTAATATATATGTGAATCTTGTAATAGAAATTTGATGATTCATATTACTATGATATATAAAGTTAGATGATTATTATGAATTCTTATTAATTTTAACATTATCTTATTTATTACTTTATTTACTACTGCAATTATATTTCCTCTATAGTATCTATTAGTTCCATTACTGTCAAATGTTTGCTTTCTATGTCTCCTTTGTATACTTCATATATGGTATAATAGAAGACTTCATAATTTATGTATAAAATAACTAAATTTCATAAGTTTTGTTTTAGAAAATAAATTTAAGGATATAAAAGGAACATTCAACTTTTATTTTTTATTTCATTACTCAACCATTTCTAATGAAAATTATGCTTTTATTTTGAATTTAAACTGTTTTTAAATATTATGTTCCAGAATGTTGTGTTACTGGAACTTAATGAATCTCTTGGTGTTGATTTTAAAAATTTGGCATCTTGTCAATTAAGTTTTGCAGATATCTTCTCAAAGCCTAAGGGTCGAATGCATGCAACACAAAAATTAATAGGTATGTTTGAATACTGTATTATTAGAAAGATGTTTAGTTACAATTGATAAATATTTTATGTTCAGTTATTCAGGATTAATTAAAAGTTTTCATTTCACATTTCATTTTGTTTGCAATATATAAATATGAAATGAAGGTGAAAAAGATAGTTACAATTTTCTATTGAAATTGAAAACAGCCCTAATAATTTATTTATCTGGTAATTTTACTAGTTACTTTCATTATATTGGCTTAATTTTGTTTTTTAAAATAATAAATTTTAACCTGCTCTTTTATATGAAAATGTTCCAGCTTTTATTCAATATCTTTATTATATTAGTATTAATGTGGAAAACATTTTAGTTAATATTGGAGATGGAAGTAGCTTGAGCATATTACTCTACTTTACATACTTTAAAATGTCCTATCAATAAACATTTTATATTCAAATTTTCATAGTAAAATCTTGATTTTTTTTAATTGTAGAAAAAATTATTGAAAAAAAAAACGAACCATGCAAATTAACTGTGGATGCACATAGTTTTCTTAATTCCATTTATTTATATTTTACATTTGTATAATTTTTTTACTTCAGTAAATATATAAAATAATATTAAAAATGCTTTGTTTAATTCAGTTTATCAAAAAAAATGTTTAAAGAGTATTTGTGTTAATATTAGTTTGTTGTTTTATAAAAATCAGCTACATATTATATAAATCTGTTTTAACATTAGAAATTAGCATGATTGAAAGCTTAAAAATAGTTTTTATTTAGTAAACACAGGTAAGGGAATTAACATGAGTTTTAGAAGAAAAGTGTAGAATAAAAATAAATAAAGTAATAGGCATGTTAAGAAATTTTCATCAATGACAGAAAACTTTCTTGCCATTCAATTAGTCTCCTCCACTTCTTCTTTTGTAAAACTGAATTTATGAGATTTCTTATTTGCTTAAGAAATTCAATAAAAAAATAGTAATAATAATTTTGCTTGAAGAATAACCAGCATTGAATTGCAAACATTAGTTAAGTCAGACACATTAAAAACAAACTTCTGTCAATTCCTTATGAGATGAAACCAGGCAATTGTTTATTCTAATTATTTTTTCCTTATTTATTAATTATATAGAAACAAGAATTTAGTGCTCATAATATTTGAATGTCTAAAATACAATACCTGAATGCTAATATTATTCTTTACAACCTTTTTTTTCTGTTATAAATACTTAAATAGTAGCAAAACTGCAACATAACGTTGTTAATTAAATATAAAAGAATCTTCTTTTAAATGTGTAATTAAATGAAATTGTAGGCAAAAAATAGCTAATTCTTTTTATTACTCTTTGATATAAAAATATTTATCTTTTTATATTTCAATTATTATTATTTAAAAATAGCTATCAATGTAATATTCTTATTGATATTAATGTGATATATTTGAATGCATGGTTTCCAAAAATTTTCAGCTTTTAAACAAAGTTTATAATTTTTTAATGTGTTAAAATTTAATTTTTTTCTTGTGTAACTTTACAAACATATTTACTCTTTTATTTCCTCAACTATATATATATTATTCAAATATATAGTAATATACTATATTGTATTCATATTTTACATAAAACTAAAATATGTATATTAATCTGCATTGCTATTGAGAAATTGCTAGCAGAAAGAGAATAGTTCATAAAATCTAAATGATTCCAGCACTGGCTAGATATTTAATAAATTATTTCCTTTACTAATATCATGTTAATAGTGATTTTTTAAGTGCAAATTCATAACTTGTATTCTTGTAAAGCAAACAATCTTAAAACAATACTGTCATACCTGAGCTATAAATTTTTAATTTTATAATTTATTTTAATGTAATAATATTTTACTACAAAGTTTAATAAAATTAATGAATAAATTTTGTAATCAATACTTTCTGAATTGAGAGAATATATGGAAGGGGGAGAGAAAAAAACATCTGGATTACAATTACCTTTGAATATAGCAATTGTACTCTGCATTTGTCTGTTCTGAAATATTCTACGCAAGCATTCTGTTCAATGGCATAACAGTAAAAAAAAAATCAAATAAATAGTCCTTTTGAATTGCATTAAATTTTCCTTCAATATTTGAACTTATGGCTTTATAATTTTTAATGTAAAATTACTGCATTCGTTTTCAAATAATCATTTTTTGTGCTTATATATTCATTGTTAATGAAAAAGAAATTCTGTGTTAAACTTATGAAGTACTACTCTTCAAATTCATAACTCTTTATACATTATTTGAGAGATATTATGTGGTGAATCAAATTCAAAATTTAAATTTGGATAGGAATCCCTATATATTTGATTTAAAATAGTTTCGAATTGAATGCACAAATTTATGCAGTAAAGTATTGGGTTGAGAAGTGATGTAACATCTCCCCATACAGCCCTAACCTTGCACCATCGGATTATCATATATTCCAAAGTTTACAAAACTTCTTAAATGTTAAAAATTTCTGTTATAACAATGACCTCAAATCGCACTTAGTTGAATTTTTTTCTATTAAGGACCAGAAATTTTATGAGCGAGAGATCATGAAGTTACCAGAAAGATGGCAAAAGGTCATCAAAAAGAATGGAAGATATTTGACTGATTAAAGTTCATTTTTTGTATAGAAAATTTAAGTTTTATTTCACACTGAAATCCTGCAGTTACTTTCTTGCCAACCCAATAAATCAATATTATTTCATAATTTTGTTTTAAAAATTAATAAATCCTTGTGTGAATTTTTTTAGGAGCAGTTAAAGAGAAAAATATTGAATTTGGAACCATAGATTATTGGATTCACTTGAAAATTCCTATGGAAGATGCATTTAAATTTTTTAAGGTGTGTTTGTTTATCTCCAGCATTTGTTTAATAAGAATCATGTGTTCATTAACATCAAATTTTCTAATCATAATGTTGCATTTTTCAAAAATTTGCAAGAGTTTTCAGATACTATGAAATTTATTAAATGACTTCAAGATATTAAATTAATTAATAATAATAATTTGAATCTTTAAAAACATTGAGTGATTATTTAAATAATTACAAGTGTGGATGTTATGTTCATGTTAATTTTATCCAAAAAATTAATGTGAAGCATAATAAATGATGTAATTAATATATGTAAATAGTTTTTATCTTCTCTTTTAAAAATGTGCATAAGGAACAATATGTTTCATCAATTTGCATTTCATAAGCATTTTTTCTCTAACTTAGAAATTTTAAAGTTTTTATAGAAATGGCTTCCTTAAATGTGATAATCATATTTTATGTTAATGTTCTCAACTGATTTCAAGTGCATTGAGAATTTATTTATTTAAGTGTTTTTAATATATATTATAGATTTTAGAACACAAATAATAAAATTTTGAGTTAAATCACTAATTTTACATTTTTTTTAATTTAAAGGAGAGAATAAAAGCTCTAAAGTACATTCATACCAATAAAGGAGTAACCACAGCTGCTGCAAATCTATTAAAGCAACCACATGAAGTAGACCCGCTTATTAATGAACTGCATATAAAAATCCTTAGAGGTATCAATTTGAAATCAAGACAAAGAGGTATTATTTTTTCATTCAGATACTTTTATTGCTTGATAAAACAATTAATATTGTACATTTATTTCCTAAATCAGAACTAAAATGAAATGGAACGCCTGCAAATTATTAATATTATCACAGCAGAATAACTTACTTGTAAATTATAATTCAAAATGTGATAAACTGGTCTCTAACTAATGTTATAAGTTTGCTTTTGACTAATTTCATCATAATTTAACAAAATTCTTATGCTGTCAGAGAGCATTAATAAATTTTAAATATTATAAAATTATTATTTCATTAATTACTTACATATATTCAGAAATAATCTAAAAACTGTTTAAATAAGTTATAATTGCAGTAATTTCATTAGTGTAACCTTTTATGAATAATCACATTTATTTATTTATTTTACACATGATATAAGATATAATATTAAGTTATGTATCCCATAAAGTTTACTTTTCACTTTTTAACATATGCAAAAAAGTGTTTCATATTCAAAATACAGTTGAAACATATGAAAATATTTTCATTTTTTAAAAGAATAATTTACCTTCTACTTGGTGCATTTCATTAAAAGTTTTTTAAAAATTTGGTATAACAATCGCTATTTAGTAATCTCTTGCCAAAACCAAGCCTACAGACTATTTTTGTATAGTATATTTGCATATTTTTTGAGAGATTTCTGTCTTCAGAAGGAATATAACGTAACTTACCCTGTTAAAGCGATCTTGACTCGAAATTATGATATTGTTTATACAATGTATAAATACTGCAGTAGCTAATATTGTTATACATTAAACTGAGGTAGTACCATTTCAGAAATAATGATTTGTACCTTAAAACAGTTTAAAAATCATTTCCATTTGATGATTATCTCTGAAGATATTAAGAGAGTGGAGGCAGAGATCAAAAACAACAAAATGGGGTTAATTTTTACTTACTTGTGTATAAAGCACTGTAATTGTCCATTCACACTCAATATTTTTACAAGTCACCTACATAAGTTTTAAAAAACTCATTTTTAAAAAAGTGTATCTGTCTGTCGATAACAAAGACAACTCACAAACGCTTTGAGTAAGAATAATGAAATTTGGAATATGATCTTAATACCAAATGTGTGTAATTCTATCAAATTTTGGGGAAAATCATCCATTTAGAGAAAGTCTGTTTGCTTAGCTCTTCGGATATAAGTTTACCTGATTCCTATGAAACAAAGAGAGCTAATTAGATAAAATTCAGTACACGGATTTAATATCTATAGTGTAGATGATGACCAATATTTGAACTTATTCCAATAATGGACCATTGATTCTTCTCTCGACATTGGCTTATATCTATCAAATTTGGTATATGATTTCATTATTACTAGTGTAGTTTTCTGTCAACTTTTTTTCTGAAAAAATTGTGTCTGAAACATAGATTTAATTTTCGGATATTGTTTAATAAATACTAAGGATAATCACCAAAAAAAATCGCAGGATCGATGCAGTAAAAATGCCAAAGGATTATATTTGGCATTCCATTTTGATGGCAAATATAAATGACCCAGCCAATTCAATGCAGGATGTTCTTTGAAATAATATGTTTATTAGAAATTATGCTTGTGTAAAAGTTTTAAAAAGATTATTCCCATTTTAATTCGTGTATATTGATTTTTTTTTCTTATTTAGATATGCAACCAACTACATTTTGTGTATACAAGTTTTATGATTTGCCTGATCAAGATACAATCATAGTTCCAGCTTCAAATAACCCAGAATTTTCAGCTCACCATATTTTCTCTCTTTTCATTGATCCTGCACTTGAAAAATATTTAAGGACAGAGGTTTTTGTTTTTTAATTCATTTATACATTTTTTTTAAAAAAAATTGTTTATCTTTTTTTTTTCCTTTTTTTAGGAAAGTTGTTTTTAATTACTTCCTATTAATTTTGCAGAATTTATATGTGTATGTATTTGATGATAATGATCCTGATATTTCTGCACATATTGGAAGAGCATCCATACCTCTTCAAGCTTTGGCTCAAAATAAACCTATAAAAGGAATTTTTGAGTTAGAAAAGGTTAGCATTTTTAAAAATAAAATTGAATTATATATATATATATAATGAAAATGTTTATTTTGTAAAAGTTATTAATTGCTTACATATTTTTTCCAAATTTTAGGAAGGTGTATCTGGATATGGTGCCATTGAAATGTTAGTTTATTGGCAGTTTGATTATTCTTCAGCCTCTGAATTTTTCAACATCAGTGAAATGAAGGTGTAAATTTTTTTCAATTCAATTCATATATACTTACGATGCATGGATTTTGCATTAGTGAATTCTGATTTAGGTCAGATTTAAGATATTTTTATGATCATTGTAATATAATGCTCAATAAAATAAATATACTGTATTTATATTTGTATTCAATTTAACAAATTTCAGAAATCATTTTCATACACGCCACAGCCAGTTTCATCATCATCGAGTTCAGGTGAAGAAATGACTACCATTCATGATCCAACTATGGATGTTACATTAATGACTCCACCTGTGCCAAAGCCTCGAAAAAGTATTCCATCTGTACCATCTTCATCCAACCCAGTATTGGAAGATTCCAACAAATCTGTTAGTATTACTAATTTGGAAATAAATTCATTTCTTTTCTTTTTCTTCACTTGAGATAAAGAAAAATGTTTTTCTGTTGGTGCTGTATATGTATTGTAAAAATTACAATACTTTTGTACTTAGTATAGCAACTTCTTTTTGGTAGTATAGCAAGTGTGTTTCAGCATATTTCTGTGTTTACATTGCAAGATTGTGCAGTTTGTAAGGAACTTTCTTCACCAGTTACAGCTTGAATTCTGAAGGTGAAATAATATCATTGCCAGAATTTACTTCATAGGCAAGAAAACAGAATTAGTTGTAACTTCTTAAAATTTAGTTTTTATTCTTTTTCCTTCTCTTTTTTTTTCTCTCTCTCTCTCTCTCTTTTTGTAATTCAGAGGAATATTTCATCTATTAAATATAACAACATGAAGTATTTTATGGTATGAATTATCAAAATTCTATATGCAATCTAAACTAAAAGATTAGGTAAATGACTGTAAATCTGCTTATTTTATGTTTATAATGTGTTGCACACTTATCAATCCAAAAAAATGTACTCTTTGCATATAAATAAAATGATTTCTGAATAGATAACAATGAGTACATTTTTAAGCTTTGAAAAAAAATTTTTAAAAATAATATATATGTAAACTTAAAATATTTCCAAATCTGTCGATTGTTCCGGTTAAATTTCTTCCTCTTTTTCCTCCATGTCACTATTTTTTATTCAGAATATTATATTAGTTCTTCCTCATGCTGCATGTAGCACTACTTAATTGTGGGGCCCCAGAGAATTAAATTTACCACATCTTCCAAATGATTGATCCTATGTAGAACTTAATAATTTAACACAAATATATTTGGTGGGTGGAAATGTGCAAATGAAGTAGAACTTTTTAATTTTAATTCAAATTTTCCTTAACAAAGCAATACATTTTTTTTCTACAATAATTCTTTAAATATAATTGCTCAAAAATAATTTTTTATGCAATTTTTAAAAAATTATTTTTTACAAAATCTTTAGCAGCAATAATTAATATCCTCATCAGCTTTTTTTTTCTGAAATTTTTTATTATTTTTTACACATTCTATTAAAGGGATTTATTATATACTAAATACTAAAATTTATTTGTAATCGTAATTTGCTCAAATTACAGCATTTCATCAAAATCTTATGCAAAATGCTATTCTTGAAACAAACCAACAATTTTTGTAATATTGTCTATAGTTGATTAATATATTTATTTGTCAATTAAAAATGATTGCTTTAAATAAATCAACTTTTAGTAATTTGGCTTTTTAAGTTCTAAGTTTAACTTAGAGCTATATTATAGACAATAATAACTCTTATAAACATTCATCAATTGTAATAAAAAAAATTACATTAAAAAATTATTATCATTATGAGAATATTTATACTTACTTGTAATGGAGGGGAAAACAAGAAAACCGATTAAATTCTTATTTAAATATAGCATATATTTTACAATTCTTTTGAAATAAGGAAAGTTTTTATTTATTTAAAACTTTGTCACATTATAACTTTTGTGACAAAAAATTTCAACAGGGGTATATTTATTTGAGTAGTCACCTTATGTATTACTTCATTTTCTATTAATAAATACTTATATATAAATTATTTCTGAATTTAAGTGATTTAGCATAACATGATATTAATTGTTAATGTAACTTTTTTTATCTTTTTATTTATTTATTTTAATGTAGAATACTGACAGTAGTTCAAATACATCACCTGCGCATAAAGACGAAAGACAATCAGCTGTCCCACAACCAGCAAGAAGGATACTTCAGCTCAGTGGTATTGGATCCAAATTCTTATTTATTAATATTAAATATTGAAATTAGACATATGACTTGTTTTTCATTTAAGTTTAAATGACAATAATGACCAGAATTTTTTTTAAAAAAAAATCATAATTACACATTATTTCAAGATGTCATTTTTAGTGCATGATTGTTTAAATGTATTTTTTTATTTTATTAATGGTTTCTATTTAATTTTTAATTAGAGTATAAAATAAATCGGTATGTAAGTACATATTTTCACTCTTTTACTGATTTCAGATTATTTTGATGTTTTCAGATCAAAGGAATCAATCTCTACATCGGAAGAGCCAGGATCAAGAGGTATTATTTGTAAGAGCCATGAAATAATTTCTGTTATTTTGTCTGCTTCCTAAATTATTTGAATATTTTTTTCTTATATTTTAGGATAATTGGTCTGATGTTATGTCAGATACAGAGAAGAAACTTGTATATGAAGGTTTGTATCATAATAATTGGATTAAATTAAAATCAGCCAATCAACTTTTCATCATTTTTTTTATATTTTTAGAATTTTATTACATTTGAAGACAGATTTCAACTAAAAAAATAATAATACTCCTGTATGGTAGAAAAATTGCCAATTGAGGAGAAATATAAAAAAGAAAAAAGATTAAGAAATTTGTTGATATATTCGGCTTTTGCAGATGGCTCCAATGCCAGAAAAAATTAGTCATAATCAGATGCTTTTTCTTTCATTTTTTTTTTAAATTTTGAATAACTTTATCTGTTTATTATATCATTAGTCCATAAACTCCTCCCTGATTCTTCTCCATTACAAAAACAAATATACAAAAAAGGCTTACTCTTTGTGTGTTTGCATTATTGCCATTTATTCTTTGCTAACCAGTGCTATTCTATATTACCATAATCAAACTTCTTTATTAATAATAATAATGATGAGAATGTGTATGTGTATCTTTGGTACTGTACAGACCAAACTGGTTTGACTTAGACCTATATTTTGGAAGCTGAGATATGTATTTTTGGAAAGTTTTTGTTAGAATTTTAATTTTAAACATTTTCCTTGGTAACTTCCAAACATAGAATGCAAAAAAAGGTATATTTACAGTGTTTTAAATCTCCAAAAAAAATTTTTTTGATAATTCCATTCTTTTTCTCTTTTTTTCTTCTTTTTTTTACATTTAACCTTATTATTTTTTTTTTATTAATTTTAATAGAATATCAAAAACACATTTTCAACATATAGCAGTATACTTCATTGTTGATTAGAGACTCAAAGGATTTCAGTGTTACCACTAATATTTTATTTTTTTTTCCTCCATTTTTTTATCAGAATATGATTTGGCTTTTTTTTTTAAGATTTCAGTATAAAACATGCCTTTAATACACTTTTTAACACTTAATTACACTTAAAATCAAGGTACAAATTCAGAATAGTGAAAGCTTTTAAATTGTATTGATTTTTAATATTCTGCTTTTTCATATGGAATAATTATATGTATGAAAATATAGACAAAACAATTAAAGAAATACAAAGTACAAATAATAGAATGTTGTAAGGCTTTTAAAATGGTGTTAGTTATTTATTTATCACAATTTAGTTTCAAATATGTTGCTGAGGAAATGATTAGAAATTTTTAGAAACTATTAATCCTGGCAAAACAACTGATCATCAAAGGAGACTAGAAAAGAAATAAAGTTGATGTTTTTTAGACTTAAAAAACATTTTATTTGATCCATTATAATTTATCAATAAGCAGAGGCATTAAGATTATTGTGATGATTAGAAAATAATTTTGTATTTTTCGTTTACTTTATAAAAAATGAGTGTCTGAGAGAGAAATGACATTTATTTGGTAAAGTACGACTTAACAGCTGCAGCTTTAATAACCAGATAATTTTTGTAATAAATAAAACAATACATTTTTATTTACTTTTAGCCTTTTAAACCTCATCTGGGAATGGAATTTGTAAATTTTTGATTATCATTTTATTTCTAACCACTTGGCAAAATTTACATGATCCAGCTATCTGGGGGGGGGGGGGAATTCAACATACCTTTTTCACTTTTTTTTTTATTTTTTTTTTTATTTTTTTCAAATAATTATTATTTTTTTTTTTTTAATTTTTTATTTTTTATTCTTTTTTGGGGGGGGATGTTACTTGTTTTGGAAATTTATGTTGAATAATATTTTTTCCATTTTCAAAATACTTTAATATCTACTTCATTAATGGTTTGCAATTATTTTGCAACTATTGGTTTCCTTTTTTATTTTGTGATTGTTTATACCAATGGAACTGTTAATTTTGTTTTTCTCCGAAACAAGTGTTGATAATATTTATAAATATTTTTCATTTAGACACATCTGATCAAGAAAAGCAAGACTTATCTTATGAAGATTCAGATGAATCTGAAAGTGACGATAATTTTTCAATGCAAAGTTCCAAAAAAGAATATGATCAGGTAGGATGTTTATCAGAAAAATTTGTTGCCCAGATAAATCTGAAAGTGATGACAATTTTTCTATGCATAGTTCTAAAAAAGAATATGGTCAGGTAGGATGTTTATCCAATGCACTGAATATTTATGAGTATTCAGATACATGCTCTGTAGAGAATAAAAATTACATTTTATAATTTTTGTTCTGTTATTAGAATTAACAATAGTTTTGAAATTTTTTAATCTCAAAGATGTTGAGAAAAATACCTAAATCATAGAAAAAGTTTTGCCACTTTAATATTTATTAAGGACATTTAATTTATAATTTTCTATAGTTTGCAAACAAAGATTATAAAGAATAATTTTTATTTAAGTAATATCTGAAAATAAATAAATAAATGGTATAATCTCATATATCAGATGAAATAAACTTTAAATTTCAGTAAAGTGTTTACAGTGAGCTTAAATAAATGTGGATCTTTTTTACTCATATTTGTAAATTAGAAATACAATTGAAAATGTAGGATAGAACTGAAAAGAGAAATTGAAATTGAAACATGGGGTTGTTAGTTTCATACATAAAAGTAAGTTTTTGTTTAAGTACAATTAGATATGTTCTCTGTGTATTTGTATTATTGTATATCTTGAAGCATTATAGTAGTTTGAATATTTAAATAAAATAATAAAAAAAGATAAAATTTGATTGATTTGTCATCATCTGCATAAAAGTACTCATTTGCATGACTCTAACTTTTATTTGCTTTTTTTTTAATTTTAATTTTTTGAGTTTGTAACATCTACTATTTGTTTTATATATGAAGATTTTTAGTTAGAACTATGAAGTTATGTATTTCTTATATAAACATTTTTCTGTACAATACGTCTAATACTTTCTGTTAAACAAAATGAGTAAACCTATTGTGTCTGTATGTTTCATTCTACCAGTTACTTTCTCATCAAATTAAATTTATAAAATTATTTATATATTTTGGAACTAATTAACCTGTATTATATAATGATTGATTGATGAATTTAAAAAACTTATTTTGCATCGATTATTTTTATACATCTAAAAGCTCTTAAAATGTTTGTTTACTAGGGTTATATGCATTAAGATTATTCTGTTTTTAAAGTTTGAAATTAAAGTTTCTTTTCTCTGTCTGGAAAGTTGACTTGGTCTTAAATTGAATCAAACTGTTAAATTGATTTTTAAAAGGTATGTCAATACTTACAATTTGCAACTTTAATAAAATTTATGCCTAATCACAAACAGTTATATTTTCCAGTGCATCATTTGCAAATATAAATTCTGTAGAGAAAAGGAGTAAAACAGTTTATTTAAATCATTTTATATTTCAGGTTCCTACAATTATAATACTTGTATCTCATCTACAACTGAAAGCCGATGCTGCTGTATTACAAGATCCTTTGATAAAACTTTTATATGTTGAATACCGATTTTTAGACTATCCTTTAGAAGAATTAGAAACACCCTTTTCATTGCCTAAGAAGGGAGAGCCAGAGAAAATAGTTTACAATTTTGAAAAAGGTAAAATTAGTGACTTATTTTATCCGATCATTTTAATGAATATATAAAATATGTTTAATTTGCTTGATATTGTTTTTATTATTTTTCATTCTAGTTTAACTTTATAATGTAATATCTAGAATTTAAAAATCTAAACAACACCTTAGTATTCCTGCAGCAATTTATTTATTGCTTTTTATATTTCTGTTTTAGTATTACCTCTGAAACTTAAGGACTTAGAAAGGTGGAATTTGCTGTCTAAGATGTTTACATCCGATTCTCCTGATTCAAGCTTGTATGTTAAGGATAATATTCTGTTCTATTTAACTATTATTTCATTAATCTTTCCCCCAATACTTCAATTATCAGCAAAATAAAGTTGAATCATGGCTATAATATCTTCATAATTTTTGTTTATTTTAATAACAGAATAAGGTTTACGGTCGTCAGCGAGCCCACTCCTGATGAACAGAATTTAGATTGCGAAGATGTTGGTTTTGGTACAGTGGATTTGTGTGAGGTAACTTTTTTATTATGTATTTTAGGCTGATTTTTTTCTTTTTCTTAAGTTAGATTACTTATATTTCTTAATAATCAATTACATTTGTTGATTATACAATCTCTGTTTTCATATATTAAAATTTTGATAAGTATTCTGCTGAGAACAGTTGTTTGATATATAAATACCCTTACTTATTGAAGATATGTATGGGTAAATTTTGTTATTGATTATAATAAATTTCTGGTTGTGTATTCTCTCATCTATTATCTGTAATGTAACATGTTTAGACATTAAAATTTGTCAAAATCCTACTTTAAATCTAAAGAAAATTTTGAATTATTTGACCGAGTTTAAGTACATTTCTTGTGTTTATCAGTTATATATTTTCAAACAACATATCTATCTTTGCAACTCAAATTTTCTTTGATAACAAGGAAATAAATTTTATTTAAAATTGATAGTGTTAGAACAGTTTCTAAATTGAAAACTCTAGTCATCTTGTACCATTTTTTGGCAAAATTTCATTACCATAATATTAGTATGATTCAGTTTTCTAAACAGTGTTTCATAAAATATGAGTTAGTAACTGTCAATTATATATGAAATTAAAATATAATAATTTGTTAGTAATTTGTAATCTTAAATAATTAACTTTTAATGCTACTTAAAAATTGATAAATTTTTAATACCACATTACTGTATTTATGAATGTCTGATATAAATTATGTGCCTTACATTTATTTTTATATATATTTTTTTATTCTTAGATCTTAAGTAACAACAAGGATATCATACAAAAAGATATTTTAAGTAAGTAGTTTATTTTGAATTAAAAAGAATGCTTCTCCCCCCCCCTCAAAATAAAAGTTGTTGCAATTTTTAAAAAAATTTCATCTAAGTAAATAAAATTTCTTATTCATTGATTAATTCTTTCTTATTTGTTTCTCAGCTTTTAGCTAAATTTTAATTCTTGATACATCAAAAATGGAAATTCCAAATGCATTGCTATTGTGTTTTTATTCACTTGGTTTCATAATAAACGCTGTTTTTTTTGGGGGGGGGGGTAGCGGTTTTTTTAATTATTATTATAAAGCTATTATTATTCTTTCTATTAAACTTTTTTCAAAATTTACCTTTAAAAAATCATAGTTAATTTGCTTAAAATGTTACAAACATAAGAAATATACTTTTTTATGATATTTAATTAATAACATGAGGTATAAATTCAATAATGATTTTTACAATCAATTTTAAATTAATTAATAATTATAATAAAAAAATTCATTATATTGATCACTATTGCTAAAATGGACGTTTACACTATTTAATTGGTAAGTTGAAGGGGTGAAGCTTATGACATCTATGTGACTAGCGTTTTTTTATAGATATATGATTTGTTTTTTATGGATGGTTTTTATACGATGACTTAAAGGGAGAAGTGATTGCTTTACTGGACAAACTTAAACCACTATCAAATGAACTTAAAGTTACTTTTATGAATAAAATAAATGACATTGAAGCAGTCTTGAATTGTAATTTTAAAATAAGATCTATCTCTCCTTGTTCAATTCTTTAAATAACACTGCTTAATTTTCATGAAAATATATTTTTTATTTTAAAGTGCAAAAAATTAATAAAAAATATGTTTATGTTAAGGTTTTATTGTTTCCTTATCTTTTTCAACTACTAAAAAATATTATTCTTCTGTATGCATCTTCCCTTACTAATTTTTATCTTTTTTCTATTGTAGTTTATGATGCAAGGAACACAAACACTGTTATTGGATCATTAAATATCAGCATTAAAGCATTAGACACACTTCTGCTTTTGCAAACATTTGCTGAATTTTAGATTCATAGTCTTGTTTGTTGTATTGTATCCATATATATTATCACTAGAAGTGTAAATACTTAATTTATATTTTTTTCATATTTTTTTTTAAACATTCATTATATTTATTTGATAGAGTAACTTTTCACTCTTTATTGATATCTAGATATTATACATTTATTATACGTAGAAAACTAGTTTACTTTTTGCTACTGTTTTATTACTAAACAAAATATTGCTACAAATTTTTTACTTAATTTTCAGATGTTTTTATAAACAAAAATCTTTTATATTTATGTAGAAAGGACTTTAGAAGTGTTGTTTATTTTTGGTCCTTTCCTGTGGAGCATATTTTGGAATTTTCTATGCATACTTGATATTCTTGCATGATAACTAGTCTGATGTTTTCAATGATTAGACTATAACTAGTCTGATCTAGTCTATATATAACTAGTCTGATGTTTTTAAAAAAATTAATTGGTATAGATTTTTTAAAAAATCTAATGATTGTTGAAGTATTTAATAATAGGGCATTGCATCCAAATAAGTGTATGACCTTTTAATTTGTGAACTTTCAACTAGATCTTGTGTGATTAAAATTATTCCATTCATTTGGAATGTTTTCTATTATTTATTATTAGCTTTGTTTTGATATATTTTAAGCCATTGCATCAAAGACAATCATATCATAAAAGGATACTTCATTATAGCTTTAATTTTAAAAGTATTATTCATAGATTAGTTTAATATTTTTATTACAAAAATTCTTTAGATCTAATGTAAATAAATCATCATTCTTAAAATGGTTTGAAATACAATACTGTTAATATAGAAGTAAAATACCTCATATGCGAATCAGAAGGTTTTTACTTTAAATAACACTGTTTCACTAATCTAGATACTAATTTTATTTTTCTATTAAGAAGGTAATTTTTAATCAAATAAAATGTATACTTCCTCTATTATAATGCTAGAATAATATATTGCATGTCACAAGCAAAATAAATTTAAAAAACAAATAGTTTTATATATTCTGTAAAAAAAAATTTTATCTAGTCATATTTATTATATTAATTCATTTATCTAGTCTCAGTTTAACTTAGAAATAAGTTTAAAATTATTTGTCCTTATTCATTCATTTGTTATTTTAATATCATGTATTATTCTTTTATAAAAACATCATGAAGTAAAAAGGCAAAAAAAAAAAAGTGTACTTGCTTTATATTATTATGAAAACATGTATCATGCTACTCTGATTTGAAGAAAGGCATTTGTAGCTAATGGAAAGTGTTCTTGGAACAATTAAAATGAAATTTTCCTTCAAAAAGTCATATAATCACACTATGGCACATGACAATCTCTGTACATATTTGATAATAACCTAAAATATCTGTATTTTGTTTATTAAGACTGACTATTATAATTATTGTCTCTCATTGCCATTTAATGGAAGATGGTTAAAAATACTTCATCTTCTTCAAAATCTTTTTCTTTGTGAATTTTAAAGAAAGCACCAAAAATATTCAGCTAAATTTTATTTTATTGATCGGTAAAATTAAATTGCATATCCAGTTTTTTAAATTATTGACAAATCAAAATTTTTCCACTTAAATTATGTTTGAAGTAAGCAGTATTAATATAAATGAGCAGGTGTTGGAAACTACTAAACAATATTAATAGTGTCTCTTTTAATTTTTTTTTAAAAATGTTTTGTCTTGATAAAATACTGCAAATTTAAATTTTTAAAAAATTTTTAACCCTCTAAACATCTAAACTTACTATTTCAGTCTTTCATGTTTAGTTTAAAAACTGATTAATTACATCTATATTTATAACAAAAATATAAAAATGGGTGCATGGTTAAAATGTTATCAACTTCATAGATTTAATTCTAAGAGTTTTAAATTTATTTGGTCAGATAGAGTTAGAAAACTACTCGTTGGTACCTAAAGGCACACTTATTACATATCATCGATTTTTACTTGGTATTTTACTGTGTACAAATCAATAAAGATTTTATACCATTAAAAAAATGTAGCTTTGTCACTTATTTTCAAACAAAACATAAATAATACTTGACATATGCAGTCAAATCTATAAATTGCATTTTTTCAGAAACTTAATATTTTTATTAAAACCAAACAATTTTTTCTCATTATTATATAAACCACAATAGTCAAAAAGTGTTTATGGATTTTCATGAGAAAGATTAAATTAAATAGGGAAAATGTTCATCCATTCTTATTGTAACAGGAATTCATGAAAAACTTTGTGGTTTTCAAAAAAAGCAATAAATGTTTACTGGTGAATCATATATTGATGTAGAATTTTAAGACACATTTTTTTCTTTTAAGGGGCACCTGAATAGTAAAGTAAATATTTTTTTTATCATCATTTGGTTATTAAAATCACTGAATCTATTGGTGGCTAATTTTATAGAGAGAAATGCTGAATTAGAAAATGGTGGAGAAGGGTAATCTCCCCCAAGGAGATAGCAGAAATTTGACCCTATTTTTTTTATAAGATAAAAAGAAAGCAGTTAAATTATTCCTTTTTACTCTATGGCATATTTGTCAATTGGCATTATAAAAAACTTATGTTTTATGCTTATTCTACAAAAAAAATATTAAGGAATTAAATTTTGATATTACATTAAAGGCTAAGTATAATGTTTATGTTACATGAAGTGAAACAAAATATCAGAAGAATTAAATAATTCAGGTTTTTTTCAATGATTTGTTTGTGGATTAAAAATTAGCATGTAATAAACAACAGTTTTATTTATATTTTCTCAGAACAGTTTGGAGATTTTATACATCAAAAATGTAAACCTACATAAAGATTTTTGTACAATTAAACATTGCAATTTCTACATTGAGAATTAGTGCATTTTTAATTGTACAAATAGATGCTTTCATTTTATACTTGTATCTAAAAAGTTGAATGCTTATCTAATATTGCATATTCACAAAATCTTATTCAATCTATCCATTTTAATGTTTAGAATGCTTTTGGGCAATAAAAATTAACAGTCTTTTCAATTTTCCATCTAAGTGCAAAACCACACTAGTCAGTATTTTATAAGAATATAAGAGCCTAAGTTTTTAAAATCAATGATTAGTATTTTAATTTCTTGCTTCTATTACTAATTTATGAGTTCCAATAATAAAACAAAACTATTTAAAAATATGGAAGCATTGTATTAGATAGAATTCTTCAGAGATATTTTAACTCCTGTATATTTCATAAGTTTAAAAATGAGATAAATATAAGAGTTTATTCTATAGATTTCAAACTAATTTTCCCATCACAATAAAGTGTAGACAAAGAGCTTAATTTTCCAGGAACCTTTATTTTAAATGTCCGATTTAAAATTAATTTTCCGAAAAACCAATACTTTATTTTAAAAGTTAATATCACAGTTTTTGCTAAACATCACAATATTTTTCAAATGTTTGCATAGCACATAGAATTTCTGAAATTTATATTGTCTCAATATTAAATCACATAAATTGTAAAGTTAAGTTATTATAAAAACTATTAAAAACATAATGAAGATTCAATATACTTAAAAACTAATTATTGAAGAAGGCAATACAAATACAAAATTCATAACAATGCATTCATCTTTCTTTGAAAGCAAATACAAACCATAGTATTATAAGTGAATATGAAAACGCTTCTTATTTTAAAAGTATTGTTAAAAAGATAACTGAAAAAAATTTAAAGTGTTCAAATTAAAATTATGCATGCATAATAGAGGCCCAGAACAAAAAACATTACTTAATAGAGTAATGAACTGTACCATATATGAAAACTGAAAATTAAAATAATTTATACAAAAAGATAAATAAAAACTGATTTCAATAATGATAAAATTTGAGTAATGCAATGGTGTAATTTTGTAAACGTAAATATTACTGAAAACAGTGATAAATTTTTAAAAAAAAACAGGCAATAAAAGAAAATATTGTTTATTTAACTAAATTTGTAGAGATAACTAATAATGTTTCTCATATCATAAAATTTCATGTTGAATATATTTCTCTTTTATGTATTTACGGCTCTTTCTTGATTATCTCTATTATCATTTTCACAGTATTCTTTGTCTTCTACTTTTACTTTTCGAATATAGAAAGGTTGTCGATCTCCTTTGACAACTTCACTAGTAATTTGTACAGTTGATATATCAGACCCAGGAATTTCAAACATTGCTTCTAGTAGAATATTTTCCTAAAATAAAAAACAATTTAAATTACAAGCAAATACATTTTTCGGTGAAATTTCTACCAACTGAAAATAATATTTAATTTCAATCTCTAGTTTGTATTTAATGTGAAAATCAACCAAAGAATTATATTTTAAAAAACTGTACTAACCTTTTGTAATTTAATTAATATCTTTTGTTATCCATTTGTTTTATTGAAAAACAAATTAAAAACTACAACTTTTCAAAATTCATATCCAATTGCAGTATAGTCGCAATATAAATAACATTATTAATGAGAACTTAAATTTCAAAAATAAACCATTGCAGAAACAGTTTTTATTTTTATTTATTTTTTATTTTATTTTTTACTTCAATAGTTGAATTTAAATACTGAAAATTCTATCCAAAATATTTCAGAGATATGAAAGCCAACATTTTTTTTTTTCTTTCTTTTCTTTTCTTTTCTTCCCTCCCAAGCTTACAATCTTTACAAGTTGCAATTTAATCCTTTTTAGTCCTAGGGATCCTCAAAATTTAACTAAATGAGCACCAAGTGTTGCAATTGTCTGTGGTTGTTCTTAGTTGAATATTCTTCAGTGCTGCATAAAACAATATTTTTTTTGTGACAATTGGGAATGAAACTACAATATGTTGGGGCTCCAAATAATAAACCTTTCAGCTAATGAAACTTCATATTTTCAAATGCATACATAAATAACATTAATGGAAGCAAAAATAACTCTCAATGTTTCTTTGCAACCCACATTTATGTATATATTTTTTGGCAGTTCTTTAAATAAGTAATATTTTTAAAAAATGTGAAGACAATTCCTACTTGGGTCAACAAAGAAAATTTGTATTTAGTTACTTTTTATTAAATAGTTACAATTAATATTAATAATAGTTACAATTAATATATAATCAAAAAATTAATGTTATTCACAAGAATTGGACCTGCATTTTTCACCTTTATGTGAAAAATACTGAAATCCTTGCATTTTGATTGAGCTACAGCCGGCTGATTTTAATTTGCATTACAAACTATTAATAATCTATTTAAAGTATTAAAAATTAATGAATTAATATTAAAAAAAATATTAACATCATGTGTCATCATATATATATATATATATATATATATATATATAAAGGACAGTGTAAATTAATAGTAAAACAGAAAAATAAAACCTAACAATGAATGAAGAATATATGATAAATTGTATTTCTAATTTCTATGTAAATTTGTAATTTTAACAATGTTGCATAATATACCACAATGTGTTTTGCGAGTGCATTTCTATATTTCAGCAAAAAGAATACAAATTATTTAATCATTATATTTATAAAAGAAATCTCATTTTTTAAAATCATTAATTATAATCTTTTTTTAATTATTTTATTTTGTAATGAAATGATTTAGTTCCTTTTATTATATCACTTACTAGAATGCTGTGTAAATGTTTTTTATAAGAAACTGATGGCAAGTTTTACAAATTTCTGTTGAAAAAGCCAGCAAAAAAAATTGCAATGACATTTTCAATTTCATTCAAATATTCAAAGGCTGATAATTTTTCTTGAAAAAAATTTGTATATGACTTCTATCTTGCTAAGTTTTAATCCTAAAACATTTAATTTTTTAAAAAAATTTCTACTTCTCAAGAACATTTTTACTACATATAACTAATTTGGCAATAAAAGTGCAAAAACATTTTCTTTTTAAATATTACACTTATGAACAGCATATGATTCTTTAGTCCATTTAAAGCAGAGGTTCTAAAAGTTCAGAAATTAGTAATTAAACCCTGATTAAATTAAATATTTAAGAAAATTAAAAAAATCAGTAAATAAAGAAAATTAAAGCTAGCAATACTATTATGGAGTTCAGATACTGAAGCAATTAGGTTATTGTTGTTGTTTTTACAGCAAATGTATATTTATGTAGAATTAAAAAATAATTAACCTTTTATGTTCTGAGGAATGCCAATAAGTTTTGTATTCCTCTAAGGAATAGGCACATAAGAATATCAAAACAATAAGCAAGTTAACTTTAATAAAACAATCTAATAAGATCAAACTGCACATATGCGAATTAATAAATATTAATCAATGTTTTTTTTTAAAAACTAAATTACTTATTAATATTTTTTAATAAAATTTCTTAACAAAAATTACCATAATTGCTCTTAGACCACGAGCTCCAGTTTTTCTCTCCATAGCTGAGTGAGCAATTGTTTTCAAAGCATCATCGGTGAAAGCCAGTTCAACCTATTTAAAAATATAAGAATATACACATAAAAAATTTAAATATTTACTATCTATATTATATAGAATATTAGATAAATGGCTTTTGTTTTGAAAGAATGCCATTTAAAAATAGCCATAATTCAATATATTGATTACATGGTTAACAGGAAATTATAATATGTTCAATATTATTTCTACAAGTTTGAGCCGTAATAATTTGGAAGAAATATAGTACAACTTAATAAATAAGAATATGAAGCAAAAAGAGAATAGAAAAGCAAGTTTGCAGCACTTAACATTTCAGAAAGAGATTTTCCTGTTTGGGGGAGTGTTGCTTTAATTGAAACTAAAGATTGCTACAACAACAGTTTAAGACAATTAAAGTTCCATGTATTACATCCCAGAAGGCATGTACATTTAATGCGAAAAGAGAATTAATTATGACAACAAAAAAAAGTGTTACATTTCAAAAGTTTTTTTTTTTTAATTAATAAGATATTTTTATTGAAAATATTGATACTGTGACACACATATAACAGCAATTTCTAATTCCATTAGTACTTGGCACACATACAATTAATGAAAAACTAAAATAATTTAATTTAGAGAATTTATTATTTTTATAAATAACGAGTACTCTCTTTACCTATATAACTAATTGAAATTTCAAATAATCACAATTTTGTAAAATGTTTAATACTTCTACTAAGTAGTAAAATTGAATTGTATTCTTAATATACTTCAACATGCATGAAATTGAATAAAAGGAGTAAATATACAATGCCTTTAAAATTAGGATAATAAAGATTAATCCTGTAAAAAATATAAAATTGTACAGCAGAGTATAGGTGAATAAAATATCTTTTCCCTTTAGCTTCAGCTGAAAGTTTTTTATATTTTTTATATGTCATAAAATACACTTATTTAACATGCAGGGTTCAATGCTGAAACAACATCATAACATAAAAAGCATTAACAGAACAGTGCAAGTAAAAAGTCAGGTGATTTTTTTTTTACTAAATTGTTGCATTCTCTAGAAATGCTGAATTTTTTATCAATCAGGATGAAATAACATAAGAAATCAGAAGATTTACATTATAGCATTAATTATTCACCAAACTAATGCTAAAAAATTATAAGCAAATCTTGGAATAATTTTTTTAATGCAAAATCATACCAACTTGCTGAATTTTAAAACTCCTGATTTTATTACATTTTTAAGAGGGAGACATGAATTTTAGAAATTTTACATTTTAAAGAGGACTTTTATTTCCCATCATTATCAGCATTAATATTTATGCCATATATTAAAATATACTAAATGAATAGTAAACAAAAAAGCTAAATCAATATTATAAATCTATGATAAAAAATCATAATCCTTTGAAATCAGTTTCAGGATAATAACTATAACTTAGCAAATGGAAAGAAAAAAAATGACGTTTCTTTTCAAATTAGTAGAATTTCACTTTTTACATGTCATATTATGCCTCATAATATTTTTAAAAAATGAAATGTTTATAAAAGTTATTAATATTTCAAAGTATATTTTTAAACTTGCAGTTATTAATTTATATACTTTAAAATAAGTTTATTTATGTTCAAAAAAGCATACTTTGTCCATTGTAAATAGCATCTTGAATTGAGGAACTAAAGCATTCTTAGGCTCCGTTAAGATTTGTACAAGCATTTTTTCATCCAAACTGTGAAGAGGTACAACAACCGGGAAACGGCCAACAAATTCTGGAATCATACCAAATTCAATAAGGTCTCGAGATTCCACGTAACGTAATAAAGCATCTTTCTCAGCATTGTCTTCAGCTGCTGAACTTATTGTAGTAAAATTGGCAATATCAGCTGCAGATGCTGCTCTTCTACCAGGAGATTCAGACACTGGTGCACCAAAACCAAGATACTATTTTAAAAAATTGTAAGAAAAATTATATAGCATTATAATGATAAAAAGGAATTACTACTAATATTGCATACATACAATTTATAATATATTTCTAGAATATTATAGTTTCCAAATTCATAATACTCCAGATAGATTAATAAGCTATCTGGTAAGTAAAATTCCAAGTTTACACATCATAAAAGATAGAGGAGAGTAGTCATAATCATAAAGATAATGTTTTAACAAAAATGGTGAGTTTAAAAAGCTAAAAAGAGTAACATTCCCTCATCAAAAATGGCAATACTAAAATTTACATCAAATGAAACAATATTGAAAGCTTGCAATGCCATATTGTAAATTAAAGGAAAAATTGCATATTTTAAAATAATAAGGGTGATTAGCTGGATAGAAACCTTGCATTAGTGAGAATTGCTGTCAAACCAGAAATAATGTAGTATCAATTTCTTGCAATTAAAAATTATTCATTAAATTTGACCAATTGCACAATATCAATAATACATATATCATTGTGATCCCCAAGCTGATAGGTTATCAAGGTGTATTTTATCAGTTCTTGAAATTATTATCAAATAGTTTATTTAAAAAAATGTATACAAACTCGTTATCCAATACACTTCCAACATAAGATGATTTTTAACTCTATAGATATTAAAAAGGCATATTTTGAACAATATTTTTAAGCTTTCAAAAATAATAGCACAATTGAATAAACAATCAAAAGTACTTTACCTTTTCATTCTTTCGTCTACTAACTATCCGATCAAGACCATTGAAGGCTCCAGATGCAACAAAAAGAATATTTGTAGTGTCTACAACAACAGTTTCACCTCTTAGTTTTCTAGAATTTCTCTCAGGTACATTAACTAAGGCTCCTTCAAGCATCTTTAACATTCCCTACGATAAACACAATTTTTTGCAAAATAATGATTAGAGAATTCTTAATAAATGACAATCATTCAACACATGGAGATTCAAAAAAAAATTCATTAATAAAGATAATATAAAAAATTAAAACTACTTGAATGTAAATGATAACGCAATTTTTAATTTAAAAAGAAAGATTATTTAATGCTAATAAAGTTTATTTAATATTTATTTTAAAATAAACAAATATTTTTTAACAATGTTTATCATGCACATAAAGAAGAATGTATTTTATTTCAAAAATGTTTAATTAAAATCCTTGCTTATCTAATATGAAATCTTGAAACCCTAAGCAAAATATATAAAATTCCATACAACAAAACTAATTTTCAATGAAAGTATAAAAGATTCTACTAGTATAAATCAAAAAGATAAGGTTCCTCATGTTATATTTAAAAAAATAAATGACAATTACAAATAAATCTTGATATTAATTATATTTTAAAAATTACAAAAACTTCACCAGAACTTTTAATACATACTTGCTGCACACCTTCACCACCCACATCACGTAACTGGTGAATACCTGGAACTGCACCTATCTTGTCAACTTCATCCAAGAAAACTATACCTGAAAAATGAAAGAGATTTTTGTGCATTACAATCTGTAAAAATTATATTGATCAGCTTAGCAATTTTTATAATTTTACTTTAAGCATAATTGAATGTTTTAACTTAATTGTCATAAATCACATTTATTATTTTATATTACTCATGAATCAAATATTATGATATAGTTTAAATAAAAAAAATGAAACAAACCTTGTTGGGCTTTTTCAATGTTATAGTTTGCATCTTGAAGTAATTTAGCAATCACAGATTCAATATCCTCACCAACATAACCAGCTTGAGTTAAAGTTGTGCAATCACATATGGCAAAAGGTACATCCAAACAGCGAGCAATAGTTTGAGCAAGTAGGGTTTTACCTAAAGAAAAAAAATTAAGCAATGAAAAAGTTAAGAAAGCCTTAAATAGGTGTATAAAGGTTAGAGCCGCTATTTTAAAAGAAAAACATTTATACCAGTACTAATCACTTATAGAGTATAATTTTAATGTTGATGCTATTAAAAATTTTAATGTGAATTTCAATTCTTAAATTATATTTACATATTTACTACTTTTACTTATGTACTCTATTTTTACATAAACACATATAATTAAAAATGAAATAAAAACATTACATTTATTTGAAATATGTTACAGAACATAACTTTTAATATCAGTTAAAATTAAGAGGTATCTGATAAATTTATTTTAAAATTTAAAAGTTTTCTTTTTTTAAAAACATTTTGGAGTGATAATCTAAATTCTGTAAAGGCTAAACAGATAATTTGTATATTTTTCATTGAATGGTGGTGGTCTAATCTATATTATGTAACTTAGACTTGTTTTATTTGAATTATACCTTTTACCAACACTTTATATATAAACTGATTTATTAACATATTTTGGTTTGAAATTAAGGCTGCCTTGAATTGAACAAGTCCTTGTATTGATATTTAATGCAATCAAAAACAATATGGAAAATGTAATTACTTTTTTTCTCTCCATTAAGACTTTTTTTAAAGTAGTGAGTGGTTGATAAAGCAACAAACAACTGATTATACTTGTTATGATGTGGAGTGGGTATAAAAAACATATATAGATATAGAATATGGAATACTGCATGTATTATATATATAATAATGTAATTCAGCAAATATGAATTAATATTTATCATCATATTTAACATTTATAAAACAAGAAATATTTATAATTCATTATTACTATTTTTACAATGTTAAAATTGTATTATGAATTTTAAAAAATAAAATTTTTAATAAATACTTTTTAATTCTGATAAATGATTCATAAAGATATAACAAAGGACAAAAATAAATTAAAGAACAAAATTATAAGAATTAATAATATTATTAGAAAGATTTCTTAGTAACTATATGCACTATAGTGATGTAGTAATAGTAAAAGCCCATGTGCAGTAAATAGTATTTTTTCATAATTTAAAGAATAATGATCACCTTGGAAGATGACTGAAGCACATTTGTACATAATGCAACAATTGCAACAATAACAAATACTATAACACTTTTAAAGCTTCTTTTACAATCTATTTAAATAAATGACGTGAATTTGTATGATTATGCAGATGCATATAATATTATTTAAGGCAGAATGAAGTTAATACACTATCATTGAATAAAATTTTATTTATGTTATAGGATATTTTAAAATAAATGACTAATATACTTAAAAAGCATTATATATTGACTTACCTGATCCAGTAGGTCCTAATAAAAGAATGTTACTTTTTTCTAATCTTAAATCATGACTCACATTATCCAAAATATCAGAGCCGCGTGTAGATTTTGTATCACTTTCTTGGTTTACTTGCTGTTGTTGAAAACTTACTCCAAGAGCATTACTATGAGAAATTCCAGATAAGTGTAGTAAATCTGAAAAATTCAAATAGCATGACTAAATCACTCATCTAAATTTAGATTTCATTTAAATAAATAGTAAAAAGCCTCCATTCTTATTTTAGAGTATTCAAACTTAATATTAAAATAATAAGCAAGATTATAATAGTTAAAAAAATTATAACGCTAATTCCTTTTATAATTTTTAATCAGTTATTTCTATTAAGTATTTAATTCAATCAATCTATTTTAGTTATTTTTTAAAGAATTCTGCTTTTAATACTTTTTTAAAATTCTTAATAAGACACATGTGATAGATATTTTACATAAAATATTAAGGCAAGTATGCTCTGTTTAACCATGAATCTTATTAAACTAAATGTTATTACTCAATGATTATTTATAAAAATTTATAATGGATTTCCTAAGACTCTCATAGACTCATGTTCTTTTAAGTTAATGAAAAAAATTGATTTATATATATAAATAAATAAAATAACAATTTAAAATTGAATTTCTTATTTTTATCTTTAAATAATATATCGGTTTTTTTTTTTTAAGTATAGACTAATTTTTTTACCTTCTGAAAAAGGCACAAGTTTATTTTACAGTATTTAGTAAAAAATAATACTCATTATAAAATATTAATGAGTATGGCTGTTAAAGCAAATGTTTGAATATAAGCCATACTATTTTTTTAAAAAAAAATTGTTCAAATGTTAACTATGTGGCCAGTTTATTTTATCCATCTTATTTCTATTTGCATAACATTCTACACAAAAGTAATATAAATTTTTAAAATTCTTTATTGCCCTCTAAAGATGATAAGCATGTTGGTATTTCAGAAATTGAAAAATATTTCAACAAACTAAGCAGTTTTATAAATGTGTAAAACAGCTGAACTATGTTTAAACAGAAAAGAATACTTTAAATATGAATATAGGATTTCTGATATATAGATACTATTTCTATATTGTCCTGTACACTTGCTACAAATTTTATTATTTCAAAGTGACAATTTCAGAAGAAAAAGAATTACATTCTAAAAAGAAATTATGTAAGTGAAATAAAATACCTCGGGGTGTAAAACCTTGAGTATTTTCTGCCATTGAACTTTCTTGTCGTGTTACTGAGCTTGAGTGAGGCATATTATTAAAAATTCTTTTATAATGATTATAGACAGCAACAGAAAGAACTTTCTTCGCATAATCTTGACCAACAACGTGCTTATCCAGATATTCATATATCTAGGAGGGTGGGAGAAATTGATAAAATTTAAGCAATTGAAGCATATAAAAATAATGTGGACATTTAGTAAAAAATACACAAGGCAATCAAATATTTTCATATTGCACTACCAAGAAATGAAAGCTATGAATTTACATTTTGTTTATAAGATGTCAAAATTTCTATAATACAATAGCATAATATGATGATAAAAAAGTTATAAAAAAGAAAAGGTTAAAATGAAGAAATATCTTTTTTTGTAAAATGTATTAAATATTTTATCATTAAGTTTTCCTCAATAAAGTTTTTTAAAAAATAGAACAAGGAAGCTTTTTCTGTTAATCAGCTTACAGACAATTAAAAATGTTTTTTCCAGTTATAGCAATTTTCATATATTAACTATCTAATCTAATGTAGTGTAAAGCAATGTTTGATCTTGAAGGGATCATACAAAAGTATATATTTTTAAGGTTTATATAGTAAAAAAATATTCTTTGAACTTATATACTTAATACATACATTTTAAATATAATTCTACAGCAATCATAGCTATATCTTTTTCACTATTTGCAAGGGTTTCAGGTTTAGGCACTAAAAAAATCAATCTTCATAAAAATAAAAACCTCTACCCTATATTCCCCATAAAAAAGAATATATGATTGAAAATCTTATTTTCTATTTAATTATATTTATTTAGTTTGCTTAACTTAATCCGAACTACTATGTAGTTTTCAGAATGAAAAATTATAAAACAGAAAATGATTTAAACATATTTTATATTTGAATATTTGAAATAAGAAATTTATTTTAGTACTTAAGGAATTTTGCTACATTCTTAATTTTAAAAAAGGTTAAAAAAACAAAGCAAAAATTTTTTAGATTGCAAGGTATCAATAAAAGAGGGGAAATATTTTAAAATTAAAGGTCATAGCACTGCAATGTTTTCAAAAAACAATTATTGAAAATGAACTTTTAACATATCATTGATTCAGTAAACATTCTAAATATTTTCCAGGTTAAAATCATTGAAAGTATTAAAAAATTTTAATCAAAAAGTAAAAAATTACGCTTATGAAAACCAATTAACTATTTCTCAATCATTACTATGCATTTAAAATTAAAAACATGGGTCAAAGGTGGATTTTTTTAAAAAAAAAAATTACAATTTCAATGCTAAATTTGCATATTCCATCCATTTTTAATATAATCAAACATTATATTAAAAATCCAAGCCCACAATATCCGAACTCCACATTTTCTCTATAAACTGAAAAATTAAATTCTGTTAAATATTAAAATAAATTACAATAGAAATGAAAAGTAAGGGAAAAAACTGAATATTGATAGAAAATATATTTAAATTAAAATAATTATTTTATAAAATAAGATAAGAATTTTATTTTATAAAATAAATTATCAAAAAATGGTAAATTTAAATATAAAAGTAAGAACAACAAAAATTCAAATTAAAATAACATTATTGACAAACTATCAGTAATCAACCTTTTTTGGAGGTGGTGGAGGGCGCCTTTGAATAGTAGTCCTATCACTGGATATTTGATGTCGGCCTTCTTTTACTGATCTTTTAGAATCAGCATCAGAAAGAATAATAAAAAAATGCTGACAGGTGTCACACTTCACAAATCTACTTGAAGCTAAAAATATCAAAAGTAATAAATGAAACATAGTTTTATACTTATATAAATTCACAAACATTAATGTTTTTTTTTTTTTTCTGTTTTCATAACAAAATCTAAAATGGCACAATTCATCTTGAAAATTAATCAAGCATTTTTTTAAATATTTTGAAGTTTCCAAAATTTTCATATATATGAATTTTTACTTGATTCTTAAATAAGAACATCTCATGTAGAAGCATATCATGCTTTTTAATCATCACTATAACTTAACAAGCATTTCTAATTTATACAACTAATTATATTTAATATTAAAAATATCGATTTTATTATTAGAAATCATTTATTTTAAGACATTTTCTCAACATATGATAATAGTATGAAACAGAAAATAATAATGCTTGAATTAAAAATGTGCTTTGATTATTTATTAAATAAAAGTTTCTTAAAATTTCTTCTAATCAGTATTTATACCTTCTATTGATTTAGAAGGCCCAAATATCATAACTCTACTTATTTTAATTAAAGGAATAGTATAACAGAAATTTATGGACATAATTTTAAGTGTTATCTGACTCTACAATATGTCAGCTGAATAAAAATAGTATTGGAATAAATAATGTATTGCTGCGATACCTTTTTAATGTTAAGAAAAAGAAAGATTTGGATTGGATCATCTCAGATAAAATTTCAATTATAATAACTTTTCAATTATCTAAGACATGCTTTAGGAAAAAAATTGCAAAAATGTTGAAAAGGAATAAAAATTCAAAATTTTATAAATTATATTGTATATATTAACTGCATTCATAATTATACATACATGATTCGTTTATATAATTTTGTATATTTTTAAAAAATTAATATGTCAAGTTTAGAATAGCAAAACAAATGTCATATCTGGAAGAGAAAAGTTTTTCTAAAAAGATATGATCCCCCTCCTTGAAGGAATAAGATGTCTCATGAACTCTATTGTCTAAATTTCACTGAGATAATTCAACTTGCATATCATTTAAATGGTCACAAAAAAAAAGTAGACAATTTGAATGATAAAAGTTTGCATAATATTTTGTGACACATTATTTTTTATTACCTTTTTTTTTGTATAATTCAAAAGTACTTTCCATTTAAAATTTAGGTAATAACACAAAACTGTAATAATTTATTTTTTTCTTAAATTATGAATTTATATCCAAAATTAAAGGCTTGAAATGATAAATGTAAGATTACATAAAAGAAATTTTAAGAACAACATCATTTCGAATTAGAGTTAGAACATATGTTATAATCAAAGCGAATAATCGGTTATTACCAATACTAACTGGTCATTATAATTAATTCCCACCCACCCTCTGAAAAAAAAAAGACGAAACTTGTTAATTAGGAAATAAAGTAAAAGAAATCAAGAAAAAAAATATCATAGCAAGTTTAAAAGACATATACAAAGATGCCTATTCTAACAGCGAGCGAATTTTTTACTTATAGCAACTTTGTGTACTTTTTTATACAATTTAATGTCTAAACATACAAAAACATACAATACCGTTTTATACAATTTAAGGAACAAAATCTTTCCAAAGACAGACAGTTGTTAAAGTTTAACTAACAATAAATAGGAAATTATATATATATATATATATACACACACACACACACATATATATATATATATATATATATATAGATGCAAGGAGTGCCGCACTTTGGACATCGTAATTGGCCATCACGACCATTTCCATCACTACCTTTAGATGAAGACTTCTTTCCATTGCCATCTCGGTTCTTTACACCTGAGTCACCGCTACCACCACCGGATGTACTTCCAGAAGAACAAAATGCCCGAGAAAGTGTAACATATTGCACATGTTTATTATGGAGTCTTACCTTTACATGGGAATTATTCAGAAATTTGTTCAAACCTGAAATTATTAAATAACTTTCATAAATCAGAATAATCAACATAAACTATAAATATTTTATTCCACTCACATATGAGATAAATTACAGTAAAAAAACAGGTAATAATTCAGTTATAATCCTAATAAATAGTTTATGTCTTTAGTTAAGATATACTCAGATATAAAAATATTAAAACTAAGAAAAATATGTAGGAATTACAAGAAAATTATAAAATCAATAATGATTTTTTTAAAGATTCAAGTTCAAATTTATATTAAATTATTTAATTCAGAATCTTAATTACCCTAGAACAAAAAAATATACTGGAGATTTGGCATTATTTTATTAATCATTACTTAAATTAACATGAATAAATTACGAGTTTGAGACACTACCTTTATACATTCTAAGTTACAGTTCTATTTTAACAATAATAAATGTTATTATTATGTAATTGTAAATCTTCACATCAGAACTATAAAATAAGCATCTTAACAAACGATAGCATCAAGTGAAAAGAATTTAAAAAATTAATTTGTGACCACACTTATAAGTATATTGGTTCCTAAAAACCATTTGCAAAACAATTACATTTAGAAGAATTAAAAAACAATTTCATTTCTTTCTCAAAATGCAAGGAAACTCTGGAATATAAAATTTTCATAACATTGACTTTTTAATAGCAGTAGATGTAATCAAAATAAAACAGTAACCAAGTTGACAGTCAAAAGTGTTTAGTAAAACAGTGTTAGTAAAAAAAGTAATATGATCAAATAATCATGATTGATTATCAAAATTTGATATTAGAATTTTGATCATATAATTATCTATATATTTGTACCCTCTCCACTGCCCTAAAATTTTGAAAAAGATGAAAAATTAAAAAAAAAAAAAAAGGCAGATTTTTTTGTCTTTGAAATTAAACTAATTGTGTTCCTTTTATTCATACATTTGTCAGCATTGTTAATAAATCAGAATATTGTATGTATATTAATTAATTTTAATTTTAAACAAAGCTTGTTTTTAAGTGATAAATTGTAACTCATAAAAGCTGACTGAAGTGACTAATTAATACCTGTAATATGGTTGATAAACAGTTGGTCCCCGATAACAATTTTTTTTTTTAAAGTAGCTTCAAAATAATGGCAAATAATATAATAAGAAATACAATTAACGATATATACAAATAAAGTATTTTAAATTTTAAAATATAATGTATAAAAATAGATACGGTTAAAAGTATGATATTAAGAGAGTTAAATTAAATGCTTACATTTTCGAGTGGTGTGTGAAACAGCTCCTCTTCTTATTAGATAAACACAACAAAAAGACATTTCAGGAATTAATTTCTGCTAACTATATCACCTATAAAAAATTAAAATAGATGTATTAAATATATAAATCTATTTTTAAAAGTTTAGTAATTTTTAGTAAAATAGAACTTAGAAAAACAAATGAATAGAGTTCACAAAATAAAAGATGGAGAAATTATCTTGAAAACTTATTGAACTTTCAAATATTTCTCATATAACTATCTATTTCACAAAACTACCAATTTTAATAAATTTTATATTAAATAGATTGGTGATAAAAACAATTTTTAATTAATTGTTTTAAAGGATTTGTACTGAATGCCAATCTGACGAATAAAAATAATGAAAAGCAGATATATATATTTTTTAAATTTAAGCTGTCTTGTTAGTATTTAATAAAAAATATGCTTTAATAATGAAAAATAGATGTTACAAATACAACAAACAAATAAATAAATAAGAAACTAGAGTGCTACTGCATATAGATTTTGAATGAAAGAGAAAAGAAATTAATACTCTTCACAACTGTATGTAATAAAATATACACATTTAACAAAATATTACTTGATCTCCATTAAAAAATTGTTTTAAGTATTTTAAGAGAGTTTTCCTTAACAGCTGTTTCTTACACACACAGATATATGTATACATATGATCTTTTAAAAAGATCAAATTTATTTTTACAAAAACAGAAATCCATGTTGACTATTTTTATCCCTGCACCGTCATAAGATTTTTTTATGGGCTATAAAACATGTAATGTCAGTATTGCAATCCAAATAAACAAATTAAATAGCCTGCTAATGCAATCTCTCATTTCGATTATTGACATAACTTCTGTTGCTTCATATTACTCAGTAAATTTCATTTAAACAATGATAAATAGTTAAATAAAATACTATATTATCACTATTATCATTATAAAAGGTTGTTATTAAAACGATAAAGTCTGCCTAGTGGCCATGCACAGTTTAATTAATTTTTGATCCAGAAGTAAAAATTTCTTACTTTCATTTAGCAAGTAAAACAAAAGAAAATCTTTTTTTAGCGTTAAACAAAGTGACACAATGTATTAAAAAAATACTTGTGCAGGGACCATTTCACATGCCATTATAATTGCATGTATATCCATTTCATAATTTGCTAATTTTCTAATGGAATATATTGTAATAGTACCTAGGTGGGCAAAGAAAGGTTGCTTTAGAAATTACATTAATCAGTTAATTAATATTCCATCATAAATTTTTTAAGGATGTGAAGAATTTTCATACGAACATACTTTATCATTTCATTTTCACTATTTATTTGTGTTAAATAAGACATCATAAGTTTCCTCACAAGAATTAAAATCATAAAACTATTTTATTTAAATAATATGTAGAGAAAATTGAAATGACTGGAAATAACACTGACAACATGATAGCTCTTTTTCATCTCACCTTACTTTTTTTTAGATTTCAAATAGTTAATTATTTTTTAACTATAAACTTTAATTTAAGTAATAATATAAAAATAAATAATGATTTATTTATTTATTTTCATTCTAGAGATAAAATATACTTTGAATATTACCTACTTTTTTATAATGAAGGAACAACTTTGTTTTGCAAATCTACAAAATTATTCATTTCCTAATCCTATAATTAGAAATATATAAAAAAAAATTTTTTTAAGAGCTTTATAATATAAATTTTGATTATTTAAAAATATTTTCAGCGATTTATATCTTAAAATGTGTTAAACATAAGAATTTTAAAATATAGAATTATCTCTAAGCAAACACAAACATGGCCTAGATACAAAAGTAATTGGCATATATATTTTTTTAAACAATTAAATACAGTTACAATGAATCTTGTTTAATGTTACTAATCTATCAAATACACTGAAACATAGTATAATTTTTACAGCATAAGAAACTTTTTTTTAAAAAAAAAAAAGGATATATAATTATGTACAGACATTTAAAAATTACAGACATTAAAAACAGACATTTAAAAATATTTTTATGTTATTTCATGAAATGTTTAAGAACATACGAAAATCTAATAAAGTTATTTAAAAAAGCCCAAACTAATGGAATTCTAATATCATGAAAAATATCGATGACTTATTTTTGTTATTTTCTTTTTAAAGCTTATTTCAATTAGTTCATCTTCCTCATTTTAGTTTGCATGTAGAATATATGTAATTAACATAAAAATTTGAAACAATAGGGTAATCAACACATCTTTCCAAAAATATTTTAGCACACTAAATTAAGAAAAAAAATTATCTGATCAAATTAGCTGTATATACGATACTTATATCACAAAATTTTAATACAATAATTGTAAATTATAATTAAACAAAATCTAATAAATTAAAATTTGTTTCATATTTTACGACTAAAGAAGAGTTAAAGAAAACCTGAAGCATGGTGGCATGGGAAAATAAAGCTAATAATACTATTAAATTTATAAGATTTCAGAATAAATTTTAAATAATCAAGTGCATCACAATAAAAATTATAACAGTCATATAAAACACGAACTACTCACAATCAAATAAGTAAATTATTTTAGATTCTGATCAATATTTTTAAATCTTCCAAGTAAACCATATTCTCAATGTCTTGCATTTTTAAGTCAAAATTCACTTGGAATTTAAATTTGATCTATATTTTAGTTAGAAAAGAATTAAAAGTTATTTAAAGGCAAAAATGCTCTTAGATTAATGAAATCTAAAATAAAGTTTGTGGAATTGCATGGACAAAACTTCATAACTACAGCATTAAAAAAATTTAGAACTTTATAAGGCATGAAAGAGGTATTAACAAGATCAAATTAATAATTACAGCATGCACAACCTAAACAATCAGATGTCAGAGATTTTCATTATGAAGAATAGGTTTCTTATACTTCAAATTAACATTGCAAAATAAACATTTACGTTTCTTTAACCAAACAGGAAAATTTGAGAATGGAATCCTTACAATGTGTGTAAAAATTACACCATTATCATTTATTTTTATAGTAAATAATGATTTCACTTATCACATCCCTTATTTTATAGTCTCAGTTATATAGATATATATACAAAAATTGTAGCAGCAAATGAGGTGGTATCTGAAATTTAAGTTTTATGCGAATAGTTATAATATCTCAACATTCAATTTATTCTTGATATGCAAATTAAATTTCAACAACTGAAGTACTAAAACTTTTTCATTGAGATCAGACATAAATAATAGGATAGATCTTAACAACAGTAGAAAGCATTCAAAATATCAAAACAGCAATCCCTAAACAACTTATCCATCATAGTGTAAGCTAAAACTTGTTAAAATATGCAGACAAAACAAAAGGATCCATAGAACTATTATAGCTTATTATTGTTGGAGAGACAAGATTCTGATTCTCAATAACGCATGTGCTTCCACATAAGATTAGTAGTATTTTTGAGATATAAAAGCAATTTTTTAATGAGTAAAGTGATAACTATAAGGAAATTATTATTTCAACAAGATAAAAAAAAACTAATTCAATAGATAATTTATTACCCTTCAAAATTTACTTTTAATATATACATTGATATCAAAGTAAATGAAAAATAATACGAAATTTCAATCTCTGTTGCACATATGAACATAATAAATGAACATTGTCATTTAAAATTTTATGACAAGAATCAAAATATAAAAACTATAACCAGCAATATTTTTAAATGACAAAATGAGTAAGATGACATTTCAATAGGTCAGTAAAAAATTATGATGTAAAAGGTCAAAAAATTTAAAAATCGACAAAAAATAATTGCACTAAAAATAATTTAATTTCAAATGTTCTATAAATGTGTAGTTTTCATATTAGCAATTCCATAAAATGTACAAATGCATAATAGTTTTTAAGTGCTTTAGTGCATCGTAGTACAAAAACGATATCAAGTAAAATATGAAATTTATTTGCAGATACACTGCGTAAACAAGAATTGAGATTTTTATGTAACATAAAACAAATGAGAGCGATCTACAATAAATGGTTTAAGTTGATACAAGTAGATAGCATATAAGAAAATTAAAGCGTAAAGAGACAATACATAATTACTTTTAAAGATGCATAAGAATTTATGAAACAAAAAACTAATTTCATAACATGTCACACCATCATAAAAACAACACACTACTGTTTTTGATTAGTTTTTTTTTTTCTTTCTACTAATATTAGAAAAGTTAAAGGTTGCAGTTAAGTTATAAATATTTGCTTTGCATTTACTTAGACAAATATTTAATTTCTTTAGTGCATTTTTTGTGCTTTGACAATTATTTATTTCTTGGTATTTTATTTGACAAAACTTGTCTTCAGTATTCTCTTCTGAAAAATGATATAAAGTATAACTGCATAGACAAAAGGGATCATTCTTTCTCTGCAAGAGAGAAAATATTCAAATTTTAGCATTAATTTTCTTAAATAATTATTATTTGATTTCATAAAGATGCAAACCCGCTTAAATTATAGAAATTCCATAAATTTTGTGAATTTTTCAGCCACATTCATTCCTCTCAACTCGGATAAAACTGTTATTTAAAAAAATGATATTGTATCTCAAAAGTAACAGTATTTACAAAACATAATTTTGACAGAAGGCAGATAAATCATAAATTCTCATCAGCATGGCTGCTAAAAGTGACGGTGGTGAGTATAATTTTAATCCGGATTAGACTTTTATGTTTGAATAAGACTCGTTATAGAGTGTAAATTCAAATTTTTATCTTTTTGTTTTAAGTTAAGTGTAATACTTTAACCTCAACAGTAATATCAATTTACGAAACTATTTTTATCTCTTTACAATTTGAAATATAATCTTATAAAACCAAACAACGGGAGAACTCATATTTTGAATTGCACTCGATTTTTTTAGTTCAATTGCATATTTCTTTAAAAAGTTCTTACAGACCGATATCGTAACAAGTTTTGTATTAAGTTTATTTTATGGCAGCTTATATGAACTTCGGAGTAATTATTCCTTACTTGATGGAAAGTTATGAAAGGTTTAAGCTATAAAGAAAGTTTATTGATTATTAAAGTAATGGTTGTGGTGTGAATATGGTTTCAGTATGATATGAACTATTTCTTATTTCAAAGATGTAGCTAATCAGTTACAGGTAAAATAGTTGCAGTAATTTCAGTTTTAAAATAATCAACTATCTAAAACTTAGGATAGGTTTTAAACTGTCAGGGTTCTTCCTAATGATTAATAAAAAGGTTTTGTTCTTTCATCACTTTTCAAGTGGTAAGAAAAGTTTACAATTTTCTGAAATAAAAAAAAAGAAAGAAGGAAAACAAATTTGTAATTTGAAATTTTTTCAAATAACTTTGTTTTGTATTTTTCAAAACTATATTGATATTATAAGTTAAAATAAATTTCAATCATGTAGTTGAGTTGCTCTTTTAAATTGATCTTTATTATCAGCTGAAATGTAAAACTGTTTCAAATAAATTCATTTGTTTTTATTTTTAAAAAGTATTGAAGTTTGTTTTTTTTAAATTTATATCAAGTAAATATCATTATGTATATGATGCATGTTTATGTTTGATTAGGTGCCTTTGATGGTCAATTACTAAATAATATAATTATTTGTGAAATTTCAATTAAATACTTCATGTTATTGCCTCTGAATTGTATTTTCAACAAAGTACATTTAAATTTCAAACATTTGTGTACATGTAACTCATAGTTTAGAAACCTTAAACCGTATTATTTACTGAGCATTTTCCAAATTTTTTGTTGCCTCGTCCAAAATTTTAATTTGGAATGAAAAAGATTAATTTTTAACGATTCCATTAATTTTTTGGATGAAGCTGCGTGATTTTTAAAAATTAAAATTCTTCCAACATGGGACAAGATATCTTCTGAATTCTACAGAATATATCTTAAAATATATGTAAAATTTGGGAGATTTATCCTGTTGATTCAAAAAAAATTCCATTAAAAAGCAAATAGTTAAGCTATAGAATGATAATATATTTTTTTACATCTGATTGTTCAGGATTGTTTTTCATATCCAATTTCAGAAAAGATTAGTGGAACTTTAAAAAAATGGACAAAACTTTATTTTTTTAAAATTAATACTTGTTTTCAAAATTGAATTTTAACTATAAACATTGATAAATTTTGAAAATTTTAGTAAAATCTTACCTTGAATGAATCAGTTCAACATGGAAAAATAAACCATGTTTTCATATTTTCATCATTTCCAAGGAGAGAAACATCCTGGAGGAAATATTTTTAATAACTTTGAGAACCATTTAAGTTTTGTCGTTAATTAATACATTATTGTAAAATGAAAGTTTTTTTTAAATTCATTAAAAATTTGTGAAGTATTATATGTCAAATGAAGTGACACCATTGAAAATATATATATATTTTTAAAAAATTTAAATAATGTGAGCTTAATTCCACACTGTCACTTAAAATATTCAACATGAATTTATTTGTGATATTTTCTATAGTAATAGTTAGAGATCACAAAATTTTACTTAGTTTTAAAATAAATTAAAATTGGGGGAATGCTTTAGTTTGCATACTTTCAGTTTCCATTGCATATCTGTGCCAAATTCGTTGGTGTAAATCACAGGCTGACTTAATGAACATCAGTGCAAATCTGGACCTTTACTGCTAGGAGAATGAAAGTGTATATTATGGAATAAGGCTAAAATTAGCCAGATTTTTGATTAAAGCTATCTTATTTTAATAAATTCACACCATTTATTTAATGTGTTCATATTAGAATTTGTGACCCAAGGCACCAAGATTAGTTACAAAATGAATAAGCTTAGTGTCTCAGCAATCAATTATTAATATTTTTTAATCATCTAATTTTACTTTCCTTTAAACTTTATAGATAATAAACAGGATCTTTCTTCCTTAATTTTCAACAATGGAAAAAAATTGGGGTTGGAAATATTTGATGAATTTAATAAAAATGCTTTATATTATTATACTGTGAAATCTATTGTTAGTAATTTTGTAAAAGGTTTGTATAAGAAAAGTAAAAATTCAAGAAAAATGTGTATAATAGTTAAATTGGCATAAAATACTACTTAAAAAATTAAAAAAAGATTTTAATTTAATTTTTTGCATTTCTTAATATTATGATGGAAACATTTTAAAATTTCATTTGCTTTTAATTGAGTAACATTTCAAAAAAAAAAATTATCCAAGATTTGCATTCTCATCTTGATATATTTATTATGTGTTATTGGAGTAACCTTCTGTAGCACAACTAAAATTTAACTAACCTTTCTGAATTGCAGATATGACATTACTTTATAAAACAAAAATTAATCATTTTTCTGTAAAATTTGATGTTTACTCAGAAATTCCAAATATATTTTTTAAAAAATGCATTTGGTTGGTTGCAAGAATGTGTAGTTTTAGGGTGTGATAGGAGAGAGCATCGCTCTCTTTTCACCAAGGATATTTAGCTCCAAATATGGCACCCCAATGTTTTTGTTGGAGGATATCTTTCTCCGGGAGATGAGATGCAAGAGCGCGACGAGTAGATAATTTTGAAAAGTGTGCCAAGGGGGTGATGTTCTCTACGGATCAACCAGTTTTAATATGGTTGAATTTTATGTATAAACTTGTATTTTTATCTTTATAGTTTTCAGATTTTTCAAACTATGTTTCATCTAGAATATTTAGAGCTTTATTTATTGTTTAACTTTTTATAATATTTTTACTGATTATTTTTCAAAAATTTTATTTATTCAATTTCTTTTAGGAACTTTCTATTTTATTGAAAAGAAGAAAAAAAATTGATAAAAATTATGAAAGTTTTTTTAGTAAATTACCTTTTTCTTACATTTAAACTTGTAAGGGAATACAGATTGATGTTGTTTTGTGTATTTGGCTTCTAAAAAGTCCAACTTCATCATGGTTCTTATTTATTGTGCCAGTAAAGTTTTTATAATGTTCATTTAAAAAGACTTACAAAAATTTCTGGAAATATCTGAATTTGTGAAATATTCTGAAGTATTTTTGCCTTCAAAAAGATTTTAAAAATTTTGATGTATGAAAGAAAGCTTGAGATTGTTTCAATTTAAATTTGAAAGTTCAAAGTATGACAAATATTATCAGTTTTTATGTATTCATTTAAATGAAAATCGAATATGGCTGAACAAATTATAATGTTCAACCATATTTCTGAAATATTATTAAAAAGTGTTATAAACTTGAACATAATGATTTACGAAAAAAGAAACATGTCTGTCAAACCATTAAACGGAAAGAAAATATTTACAAGCAGATAAAACGGATATTCAATGACTGTTGATTCAAACTGTTTGATAATAGCTAGAAAATTGCAGTTGGCCAGATGTAAGTGTCAAAAGGAACATTTAAGAAAATTGACTATCACACTGCAATCCATTTTCATATCAAACTTTTAGTTTTCTGCAATATCTCCCTTGGTTCATGGAATGTTAATTAATTTTGGAAATTAGTACAATTAAAATTATACTGATTTATGCAGATGCTTAAGTTATAAGTAAAAGTTAAATACTTTAAGGACAAGTTGCAATGTGTGGAGATTTATGTTTGTTGAAAAAATTGAGTGTATGTATGAATTAATAGTGAAAAGGCCAAACCTACCAAATGTAGCCTCTGAGCATGCTTCTAACTTATGAAAAAGGAAATAAGCATTTGTTTACACTGTTTTATTCTATAAGAAGAAAATTGTATTTTTACAAACAAAATTATCATCAATGAATTCTCAGTCCTTCACCATTAATTAATAAGTACTAAACTGAGTGGCACTATATACATACATATATTTCTAGTTCTTACCTGCGACTTCGAGCGCATGGAAATTTTGATGTGTATATGCGAGAAGTGACAGTATAAAATGTTGTCGAAACCGTATGCATGCATAAATTTTCAAGGTCAATTGGAGCAACGTAAAGACATGAATTTTAAGCACCAGTTGGGGTAACGCAATGCAGATTAGAAAATTTTAATTTTAATTCATCTATTTTATTTTTATTCAAAAGCACTTCTAAAGGAATTGAAATATCTACTAATTAACAATATTTAATTTTAAATTTATCATACACTACGAAAATAAGCAGAATCGTTTGAAATAACTGGTTGAAAGCATATTAAGTCTAACATTATTAGCGTGGGGGAAAAAGCTACTTAAAAGCTATGTACTTGAACTATAAAGATACTTTAAAATATTTAATCAAAAATTATGAAAATAGGCAAAGGGAATATGTACAGCAAGAAAAAAAATCAAGAGAAATAACTGGAAATTTCGAATTATATTAACACAAGAACAGCGAAAAAAATTAATAAACCTTCCTTTAGAATAGTAAGATAATATTTAAATGAAAAACGGGAAAAAAAACAATTGAATTTTTTAAAAAAATTTTTGTTCTGATGGAAGAGGCTTTCTGTCGGAAAATCCTACTATAAATCACAAAGAATTCCAATAGATAACTTAATATTAAAAGAATACCGGAAATAGAAAAATAAAAACAAACGATTCAAAAAGCTCAGGCAGATGTTTTCATTTGGGGGGGCAGAAAAATTAGTTTTTAATTAATAAAAAAATAACCACTCAATTAACCGGAATAAAAATTAGCCTATATTCTTCAGTAGACTATCATCTATCTTTGTGCTAAATTTCATCCAATTTCCTTCAGCCGTTTTGGCGTGATTGAACCCCATCATCCATCCATCCATCCAAACTTTCACATCTATAATAGAAGTATAGATAAAGAAGATCTGTGTATCATTAGTAAATGTATTCAATAAATTAATATGACATTTTTTGTGATTAATCCCTGTTGCAATACGTTTGATGGCTTTGATGATCAGTCACTGGGATATGTTAATACACTAGTAGTCAAAGAAATTCAGACTTTGTGCAATGCAAAGTATATAAGCCAATCTTTTATACAGACACATTCACTCCCCCCCATTTATTACTGAATAAATTATTCTGAATAAATTATCTATTTTTAATAACAACAAAAATTACAAAATATTTTTCATGTTTATAGTTATAAAATAAAATAATAGTTTTATTTATAACAAGAAAATATATATGCATTTGGCCTGTATAAATCAAACTTGTTCTTGAAAAAATTTTAGAATATCAAGGCATTTAAAACTGGCACTAAAGTCGAAAATTCCAATTTATTTTATTTTATTTTATTTTATTTTATTTTTTGTATATTCCTGTTTTTGTCATTGTAATTTAAGCTTCCCATTTAAATTTGTCTTGTTATATATATAATTTTTTTCATTTTCAGATTTCCAAGAATGGCTTGAAAGTGTTATGGAATATTATAGTAATCTCAGTGATGTAAAAAGAAACTTTACTATTGATTGCATGATAGCTTGTAGTGGTTCTGCTCAACTTTCACATTTATTTGCAAAAACATCTCTTCTTTTATACCGCGACTTCATTAAACTTTTACCTGTAGAGTTAAAAGAACATCTGCTTTCTTTTTTGGATGGAAAATCTCTATTAATTTGTTGCTGTGTCTGTAAATCATGGAATGATATAATATCTTCTTCTCCAAGAATGTGGCAACAAGCATGCCGTCGTTCTGGTCTTCTTGTTGACAAAGATCTGGATAATGGGGATGCTAAATACTGGAAATCCTATTTTATTGAAATGACTAAAAGATTGCATGATATGAAATCTTATAAATGTTTTTCTACCAAGACCTATGATAGGAATTTACGACGAGTTACTGCTGTTTATTATCATAAAGGGAAAGTCGCAACAGGTAATTTTGTGCTTTAATTTATAAAAGTAAATTTTAACCATAATTTTGATATTTATCAGGTCAGAACATAATGTTATTTTAGAATGAGGTTTGTGGTGTCAACAAAAATCTGTAGGCAAAAAATTTTAAAAACCGTAGCGAAAGATAAAACAATCTGAAAGCAAAAAATTTAAATTTTATTATCTGTATGAGAATCTTAAAAAAACCAGCTTTTAATAATGTGTTGATATTGCATTTAAAGAAGCTCTGATTTTAAAAAATAAATTAAGGACTACAGCAAATAAAACCTAGATAAATGTCATTTTGAGTATGTGATTACATGAAATGAAATAAATAGGATATGATAAATAAATGCTATACTTTTTTAAACAATAAATATGAGATAAAGTTGTTTTTTTATTGTTTGCAATACTAAAGTCACTAATTCAATGAAACAATTAAAATTAATAAAAATATAATTTAACTTGCACGAGCTTATGGTGCTTGGTCATTCAAGAAATTATGTTCTGACATGATAAATTAAAATATGCATAGCAGATTTTTTAATTTTTTTTAGTTTTTTATTTATTAATTTATATTTTTTATGAAATTTATTTGTAATTTATAATTTGTTTTGTTTAACAATTATTAAATCTATATAAGAAATTCATCAATCATAAATATTTTTTGCAGAATAAAAAATTTTCAAATGCTTTTAATCCTGGTTAAGAAGGAACTTTTCTAGGGAAGAGTTTACATTAGCTTCTCGAAAACCAAAGAAAGGAAAAAATAAACGTATAGAATTGCTTTTATTTTCAACAGATGAATATTAAACGAATGTTTCCTTTTTAGATTAAAAATTTTATTATTAACCAAAGTCAAAAATCCCTACTCTTTCTTTTTGAAAAAAAAATTTGTGGGTAAAGGTTTAATGAATTATGATTAAATTATATTTGTAGTTAAGAAATCCTTAAAATATTCAGTATTCTAGTTGCATTGTAATTTTTTTAGTTTAATTTTTAATTCTAATTTTCTTCTATTTAACCAGTTTTAATTCATTTTAAGATAAATTTATTTTTTAAAGATTTTATTTCTTTTATTCAAGCAAAGAAAAAATTCTGTCATTTTCCACTAGCTGGGAGAGAGCGAAAATTTGCCAAATATTCTAGAATTCCGCAAAAAAAAAAAAAAAAAAAAAAACGCTTTTTTGCTATTGCCTGGCTAACGGAAAAGTACTAGAAAATCAATTGATATATTTCTAGCAGAAATTAATTTTATGTAAAATGGGAAGTTTTTAGCAAGAAATATCTCCCATAATAGTAATGCATATGTATAATTTTTAAAATACTGTTGAGCAGTACATGTTTATCTAGCAAATCCATTAGATTTTAGAGCAGCATCTGTTGCATTGAAGGGCAAAATATTAATATTCAAACAAATTCCAAATTAAAAGCCTTGTAATAATAAAATAAAAAATCATATGAGCTTTGTTGAACTAGTAAATTGCATCAAAAAAATTATGTCAGTAGTTTTAAAAGCTATATATTTCATTGAAAATAATGTCTAAGAAAAATTATTTATATATTTGATATATTCTATCTTTTATTCTAAAAATTTTAATTCTATCTTTAAAAATAAAAAAAGGGTTTTAATTTTTATATCCTATGCGTAATTTTATTTAATTTTCATGTACTTATGTTATTAACATTTAATCATAAAACAATTCTTGCATTAATTATTTAACTTAATAACCAAAACTTTATAATATAATATTGCATATGAATAGAATTTTAAAATATGCCATAATTTTATATAGAAATGATTTTTTTTTTTTTAAAAATGCACTAATATTGAAGAAGTACTTAGCATGGAAATCTGAAATCCTTTACTTTTTTCTTTATGTTTGTCTTTAACTTTGTAATCCATTTTAAAGATTTAAAGAGCTTGTGTGTATCAATATTTACGAAAATATATGCTACAAACGACTTTAATTCCATTTGTTTTCTATTAAAATAAGAAACTGTATAAAATTTAGATTTTGTGTAACTTTTTTCTATTTATAAGTTAGTAATAAATTGCTGTGTGCAATGTTTACTATATTGAAACTATTTTAATTCTGAAGAAATATAAGCATTATTAACATATTTATTTATTTCCTAATTCCAGCTTCTGATAGCAAGACTATACAAATTTGGGATTGTGGAAGAGATGTTTGCCTATTAACAATCAGGACTGATTCCAGTGTTGCATCAATCAAGTTTGATGACAGTATTTTAATAGCATCTTCATATCTTGGTCATATGGTGTCATGGGATGCCATATCAGGACAGCGGTTAACTGAATACATGCGTCATAGTGGTGCAATATTTACTTTTGATTATTCCAAGGATTTGAATTTGCTTATTAGTGGTTCATCAGACAATCGAATTAAAATTTGGGCATTATCAAATGGTTATTTGTATAAAACTTTGTCAGATCATTCTTGTTGGGTATTAAAAGTTATGCTGTGTCCCTACCCTACAGAAAAAGGAAGTAAGCATATGGATCGGCAGTTATTATTCAGTCTTGATAAAACTGTTATTGTTGTGAGATTATTGACTTTTATCTCATCAGACATGTCACCTGAAGGCCTTTATATTACCACACTGTATTCAATAAAGCATGGTCGGTCAGATGACTCAGCTTTATTCACACCTGGTCTTCATTTTGACGGTGAATTTTTGTATTATCCTAAAGAATCTTTTGATAATCAAAAGTCTTCAATTTTATGCAAGTGGGATGTTAGGCAGAAATGTATGGTATCAGAAATGGAGCTTAATTTAAAAGTGAGAGCTTTGCTTGGTGTTGGTAAAAAATACGTTGTAATTCTTACACCATGGCAGCACAAAACCTTACCTAATTTTATAGTCCTGGATAAGGATAGTTTTGAAAAAGTTGCCTTATGGAATGTACCCCCTTCTAGGTAAGTAAATCAAGGTTGTTTATTTATTTATTATTATTATTATTTATTTTTATTTTTTGTCTGTCATGTGTATGTCTTACCTTTTTATGGTACATATTTTTTTATAATTTTCCTGAATATATTTCTAAACTATTTTATAATATGCTTTAATTGATAATGTTTTTAATTATATTTAAAAATTAGTTAAGATTATAATTAATACATTTAAAAAATTACTTCTTGTTGCAAAAAATGAAATGGTTTTAATTCATTTCATCAATAATTGCCCTGATGAACATTTTTATTTTGTAGATTTTTGCAATTCTTTAACTTAGCATTTAGTATTTCCAATATTTCTTAAATCCATTGAAAATGACTGTACTTTTTAAATTTTTAATATTTACTTTATTTGTGGAATATCCATTAATGTAAATATCCAGACAGCTATAAAGATAACTTTTAAAGATATAAACTTTGAAAATGGTATTGGGTAAACTGACATATTTTTATTTTGAAAATATTTTTACACCTTTTCCTCTTGTTAAAAGTTAATAAATCCTGAAATATTAGTTATTGTTTAAAATAAAAATATAGTTGCAGGAAGCTGACAAAAGGATCACATCAGTTTAAAAATTAAATAGTATACAAATATACACATATATTTGTGTGAATAGAAATCTCATTTTCACAGAACTCAATAAACTTCTGGAAAAAAAAACTTATTTAAACAATAATTGAAAGCATATTAAGTGAAACTAGTTCTTTATAGTTTACAGAACTAGTTATCTATCCTCTATAGTCACATCAAAATATTTCTCTCAATATAAATATCTTCTGCATTCAAGTATTATAGCGTGTTTAATGAAACATTGCAAAGTGATTTCTTGCAATACTCTGTTTTTGCAATTGATGCATCAAAAACCCAAAGTGCATCTTTAGTCACTGGTTTCTTGGAACTCTCATAGGTTATTTTTAATCCCATCGCTTCAATTTAATTTTTAATGCAGAAACTTGGGAAAATTCCAGAATTCTTGATAACTTTGCTTTATTAGAGGGGCTATTATTAGTTCCTACTGTTAGCTTTCCAATTTTGATAGAATTACAAACTTTTTCTCTGAATCTCCTTCTGTTATACACTAGCATGCTCCTAAAATTATAGAATAATCTCAAATAAATAAACTTTGTGTTGCATTAGATCTTGAGACACTCTACAATAGAAAGAAAATGAGAGAAATTTGAATTATATTGTCTAAATCATTTCTGAAATATAGGCCATTATTTCACTTGATCGCATTAGATACTATTAATCCCACATCATAGAAAAATTTTAATAAAGGAACATTAGGCATAGTAAATAACCTGAAGGTCTCGAAGCTTGTCAAAGTCAGCACCAAATGGATCAAGAAAGGAAGGGAATATATTATTTGTACTAGAATCCTCTGTAAAATTTTCATATTAGACCGTTTAAATAAAACTTTCAAACAACTCAATTTGTAATAAATGTAAAGAAATTAATTTAGTCTATATACTCAATATACTTTCTACTCATGCTCATAATACAATTATAGTATTTTATACTCATTGCTCAGTATAATTATTTAACACTTTCTGTGAAATAATCTGCATTTAAATCCTTCTGCAACTTTCCGATACATTTAACATTAGCAAAGTAGGGAGTGGGTGGGTTACTTTCAAATGTTTTCCATCAATATACAAAAGTTTTGGGCATCTTAGCTCACATTTTTGTGAATGCGTGTTTGTTAGCTTCAAAATCCACATTAATCTTATTGAAATGACTAGATAAATAATTAGTTTTCTATCCAGTAGTAGTTATATTGCCAATATATATTTTTTGACATTTAATGTTTAAAAGGTTTGTGTAATCTAATGCTAAATTTTGCTACATATCTTGATCTACTGAAATTAATTATCCTAATAATCCTAACTTGTCAGTGGATTTTTTAGTTTAATTTGCGGCTGCTTTTATATTACTTTTTTCATGTATTGTTCTTTTGCTATTTTCTTTTTTTGATCTTTTGTGCAATTTGTCATTTGGTCTTCTTTTTTAAAAATATTTGATTTATATTTAATATGATAAATATTTAGTTTACTTTATTTATTTGAGAAGGCCAATAGGACCTGATTGCAGTCAGCTCTGCCTTGGTGAAAAGGATTGGCTGGATGGTTTAGATGGAAAAAATGATCAAGGAGTGCTACTTACAGCTGCAATTGATGAAAATTGTGTTTATGTTTTAAAATGGTTACCACGATCTAGCCAGGAGGCTACATAGTTGGCAAATCTATACTTGAATATATTTGGTTATTTTTATGTTGTGTCAGAAGTTTAGCTTGTTTGCTGTATGTTAGTATTAAATGGTTTTAACAAAAAAAGACAATTGACACTTACAAAAATATTTAAACAATTGAATGTTTTATTATTATTTGTATATTGTTCTGTGAGAATTTTTGGAAAAATAATTATGAAGTAAAAAAATGTAATTGATACATTTAAAATCAATTATATAAATAATAAATTAATAAAATGGCATTTTATTTGTAAATAAATTGCACTTTAAATGAAACATTGGGTGTAATTATTATGAACAACTTGCAGCATTATAAATATTCTTCTAATTAAAATTTATATTTTATATATTTCTTTTACATGATAAAAACTAACAAAAAACTTAGCTTTTTAAAACTGGATGTTAAAGGCAAAGCACACAATGAACCAGATCATTTCTTTTCTGGTTATTTGCCTGTTACATTTTCTTAGGATTATTATTCATTAATTTTTTTATCCCTTAAAATATCAGTTAAGCCATATACTATAGTTATAATTCCCATAATTTAACATGTCCTTCTCTTATAGTTATTTTGTGTTCAAAAATGTTTTGTTGAGATCAAACTGTTAATTAGTCCCAGTGCTTTTCAGAATCTTTTAGTTTATTACATATCGAATTATCTATTTTAAATGTCAGAAATCATTGTTTCTGTTGCTGATAATATATCATAGATATTCTATTCATAAAAGAGTATTATTTTGCTATTTTTATGGTGATATTTTTTAATCTTTATACTAAATCGGAATATAATTTTTCAAATTCCATTTCTTATAAAATGTTTATTACTTGTCTGCAATATGTTATCAGAAGATTGTATTATTTTTCTTTATCATATGGGAGGGATTCTACATCTTTGAATCGAATCAACGTCTTTATCTGGACTAATAGTAAAGAAGAATGCATAGATGTATTAGAGCTCTACATAACTGACAATTAGAGTGATGAATTTTCAAATTTTATATCAAAATGCATTTAATTTTTAATTACTTGCAGAAAAAGTTATTACACACAATAATTGTAGAAAAATCATGTTGCAACATACCATTAAAAAATTTTTTTTTAATGATAAAAGTTTAATTGCAGGTTTTGTTTATTTTTTAATTATTGTTTAGGAATATTCTAAGCTTATTTTACAATAATATATTTTACTATTGTAAAGGGAAAAAAACCCTCAAATTGTTTTTATTTCATTCATATAAATATTTCATCCTGGATTTTCCTTCCATTGTTGGTGATGAAGCTATCCAAAAAGAAACCTAATCAATCAAAAGCAAATATATGTATGGTAAAGTTTTGAAGAAATCATCTAATTTTTTTCCATGATAAATAGATTTTTGCATAAAGTGCTCTTTTAAAAGACTTCTTAAAAAAATTTTATATATTAAATTATTACTTTTTTTTAATCCTAGTCAAAATTTAGCTTAAGTAAGGAGAAAGAAAGAAATTAAGTGTAATCCATTTTTGTATAATTATGACAAGAAAATTTTTGTAGTAATAGAAGCTTAATATTGTATGATTTAAATTAAAGTTTGCATTTTAGATGGAATAATGAAGAAGAAAACATTGGAAATGTGTAGCCTATTGATATAAGACTTCTAAAGTACATATCTATCAAAATCTGAAGGTAAAATAGATTTTGTTGTGGTAGTTATTAAATGCAAACTAAATAAAATATTTAATTGAAAACTGTAGTCGTCAATCTTTATGAACTAGTTGGTAGCTGAAGATGGTTTAATATTAAATTAAACATTGCAAAAGGCCTTAAATATATTATTTTACTATTGCATTAAATGTGTATTATTACATTAATGCATATAAAATAATGATGTGATAGATTCATGTAATATTATCTGAAATTTATTTCATTTGTGTTTGTCTCTTTTTTCTTCATCAGTTCTGTATGGTTATCTTCCATTTTTAAGTTTAAAATATCATTTATCAAATTTTGTGTGGTAAATATGTTCGTGGATAAAAATATTATTGTTACTTTAGTTCTTTGTCTCGTTAAACTGCACCTATCCTGTTTTTAAAAAAGATTTACCTTTCTATAACTAATTCATAAAATGTAATATTATTTTTCTATTTTCTTATTCCATATTTCCATTCCTTGTTTTCATTTATATTTTCTTGATAATGTTACTTCTCATCTATTTTCAATTGATGTATGTCTGTAATTTGTGAAGCATCATAAAAAAATATGTACAAAAGCTGCATGATTAAAAAAATTTTTGGTGCTTTTTTCAACTAAATATATTAATGACCAAAAATCTGCCATGAAAATATTAATATAATGTATAATTCCTCGATTGCTGACTTTTAGAAAAATAGTAAAGCTTGCTATTGAGATATAATCAAATAAATTATCTAAGACTTTGAAGAGTAGTAATTTTATTAAATTAAACATTATCACATGCAAAATTATTAGCTGTTATTAAAAAATAATAATAAATGAACACTGTACCATTTTAAAAACTATAGAATATTTTTAAGCCAAAAATTACTTCAGCTCTGAGGTATATGGTTTTTTAAGGAACTTAGGCAATATATCATTATTTCTGGATATTGAATAACATATTTCGGAAATTTAACTTTAAAATTCTATTTCTAAATAAAAAAAATGTAATTTTAAAAATATTGCCTAGTTTTTGGAATTTTAATTCGACACGTGAGTTTTTCATAACTAAATATCTTTTAAATATTCAACACATTTTAATTGGATAATAAAGATATATTAAAACAGAGATGTTGCTGATTATGTTGTTTATTAAAAACACATTTTTTGACAAAATTATTGAATTGGAGTTCTAAGAATAGATCAATACCTTAAATTAGGATAAACATCATTATTGACTTTTATAATTCAGCATGAATCTGTGTAAAAATAACAGCTAATATGGTATAAAACAGGTGATTGGAACCAAATAAAATTGTTTGGACAATAAATGATTTGCAATATTTCATTTTTTTTTTTTTTTTTTTTTGAATTGATGACATACAATTCCAAATTAAATGGTAAAATGTTAGCATATTTATGGCTGATATGCTTTAATGAAAAATGTATATTTGATTTCTCCTTATTGGAAACAATATTCTATTTCTGCAAAATAATTACTTAAGAAATATGGAAATGTATCTTGATACTTATTCGTTTGCAGTGCGTAATATAAGAAAAATACCACAGAATTTTGTTCCATGTTTTTCCAAATTCATAAACATTTTTTAAACAGTTATTCTTTTTACATGTCAGCTATAATATTAATTATAAAACTGCTTCTATAAGATTAGTGCTTTTAAATAATTTTTGTAAGCTATTTAAATACTTTTGTATTTGGTTTTAAAATATATTGATATAATCAATAATTTACTATTTAAAAAGTGAATTATTGATTTACTTTTTATTTCCCCTCTCTCTCTCTCTTTCTTTCTTCTAAACATATTTACTTTCTTAAAATTTTGTATCTTCAAGCTCTTGGATTATTTTTTAAATATATTAGTTCTTGAATGGCTAATTTTTGAATATATTTTATGTGCTGTAAGTTTTTTTAAAAATAATCCAAAACTATATTAACTTTTATATTTTCTTCTGCTGCATTTACTTGTTACTGTGTACATTTTCATTAACTTTTACAAAGGCTATGCTTTTAACATATCTGTATGTGGTATTGAATCTATCATATCTTAACTTTGTTGATATGTAATATGTTGTACTTACAGAAATTATTGATTTTAAAAAATTATGTTCCCAAACATTATACTTCATTTGTTATAAAGGTTGCTCAGTTGTTATAATAACAGTGAATTTTAAACTTATTATGTGCATAGGTAGATAATTCTGTTAAACTTTATGAGTAAAATTTATTGAATGTTGCTCTGAAGAAATTTTGTGCTTTAATTCTTCAAATATTATATAATTTTTTCAAGCATATGCATAATAATGCACAACTTTTTTCTATTTGTTGTCACATATATTTTGCATGCATTCACTTCATGTTCATCTTTATCAATTGTAAATAATATAGTTATCTATGTAACTAAAACTACTGTCTTTCATAAAATACAGAATATATTTTCTGTACTTAATTCTTTCAATGCATTTGCAAATAAAATTATATTGAAGCACGCACCTATCTGAGCATGCTTATTCATATATTTCATAGTTAATTCATTTAACATGAAATGGCATTGTTCAAACGTAAAGATGGTTGAAAAGAGTTTTTGCTAAATTTTTCATAATTAGAAAAGGTATTGTTGTCTTGTATGGCCATATTAGTGCAATATTTTATGTATGTTATTTTGAAAATTTAATGTATTAAAATAAAGCTTGTTGTATTTTATCTAAAGTCTGGAATTAGTTTCAATTAAATGTTTCTTTTTTTGTACTGTTATAATTTTTTACATGTTGTGTAAAAAACTATGCTTTAGAGCAGATATCCTTTCAAATGCTATTAAATGTTTCTTAGTCATGTTATCTGCAGAATGTTGTGCATCTGAAATTTCGGCACTTTATTAACTCCAATAGTGACTGTTTATTGACTTGGAATGAAAGAATTTCTTATAAAAGTCTGTGGATTTTTTTAACCTATATTTTTTTGTTAATTTTGTTTTGTTTTTCTTTTTGTATTATTATTTTTGCCCATATACAATTGTTTTTTAAGAATGTTTTTGTTATTTTTCTTTAGTTTTTGATTTTGCATCTTTTATAACATTTATTAAATAAGTTTGTAAGATATTAAAAACCTTCTCATATATTTATTGCATGATAAATAAAAGGGAAAAAAGTAACTTTGTTCAGTTTTTTTTTATTTATTCATCTTTCTAAACGAGATTCATATATTGAAGCATTATTTCAGTTTTTGTTAGAGAACCAAAAAAAATGTGTATCCTAAATCCTGTCGAAATTAGCAAAAAGTGTTTTATGAAAATTAGTAAATTGTGAATTCACTTGATTAATCTGATATGAAATACTTTAACAGTGGCATGTGATTGTCTGAAATGTATTCCAAATTTCATTTTAGTAGATTTTAAATTAATATAATTGACCATATCTGAGAGATAGGATTCAGTGAATGACAACTCAAATTACTTCATTTAAATAAATTTCAGAATGTGCTCACTGTATTAACTATTTTGAGAGTAATTATCAAAGCTGAGATAAGCATGAAACAACTGAAATTTGGAAGCTACAATATTAAATGTATTTCCAGAATTTAATCCTTTAATCGACAGAGTAAAAATTATTTTGAATCAGTACAAAATATATTCAAATATTTCATTTTGATTGCAATATTTTATATCCTATTCATTAAATATCACAATTAGTTGTTGTTTTTTTAAAAAATTTAATGATACTTAAAGTTTTTTTTTTAAAAAAAATTTCAAATCAGATTTGTGTACTTTGTAAATCATGTTATGAAGTATTTTAAGGTGTGTGTGGTTTTTTTTTAAAAAATTGTTCTGCATTTATTGAATTTTATCACTGCAAATAGTGAATAAAATGTATATGCTATTTTTGTACTGGATTATCTGTAGTAGTATTAGCAATCTTATTTTTCACAAATGTTTCTAGTACTATTAAAGATAATATAATACTTAATATTTACAAATTAAATAATAATTGTCAAAGTAAAATTCATGTTAAATTCAATCGCCATAATATTTGCCCAGAAGAATTTTATTCTTTTTTAAGATTAGAAATGACTTACCTTATGAATAAAAATATTTTATATTGTTTCTTCAGCATGTCACGTGTTAGAAATAATATTAAAGTATTTTAATAGGTTTATGTGTACAGGATGTTGCTGAATTTGACTTACAAATTCAAAAAGATTAAAGTAGGCATGAAGAGGATAAAAATTCGTCATACAACATTGAATTCCAAACGACGTTTAGTAGATAAAAATTGCAAAAAAAATATAGATTGTCTGCGATTTGATTGGAAGCTGGAAAAAAATTAATCAAAAAAATAACATGAAGTTTCATCTACGACTTTTTTTTAAAGTATAAGCACATACTTAATATTTTCATGTAAGTAATATGCCGATTTGATCCTATCCAGGAGGTCGTAAATTACTGAAAATGATAGAGTAGTTTGGAAAGTTATATCTGTAAAAATATTAATTGTTGAAAAATAAAAGAATGAAACTGTAAGGAGCTATATATCCTTTAATTTTATATAAGCATGTTGTGTGAAAACGCAAATGTTTTAAAAGATATCCAAGAAAAACTAATATGGTTGCCAGAAAGCACGAATTGACGTCTGAAAATCGATAGCATTGCTACCAATGTTTGCAGAATATATTTCCGATTTCTGCCGAAAAATTCAGAGAAGTGATAGCAGGCATCAAGGACATGGAATTTCCAATGAACATAAGGATGCAAAGACGTTTATTTAGTGAAAATGACACTTCGGACACAGCATTTAACTACAGCACAAACATTTTAACGTCAAAAGAAGACAATGAGAAACTTATAAAAATTGCTCATTATATGCTATCGGTGATTGCACAGCCGACAGCGACGTTTTAAAGAATCGCCGAATGTGTCCAAACATATCTAGTGTGCTTGCGATGTCTTTATCAACGACGTCGATCCGAGCCACGAGATCTTCCCCAGTATCCAAAGGCGTCTCATAAACAAGCAATTTCATGTGGACCAGAAGAAAAAATTCAAGTGATTACGGTCCGGGGAATGTGGAAGTCAAGTTGCAGGTCCCCCGTCCAAACCACTGTCCGGGGTGTGTACCATCGAGGTAGTTACACACTGCATTTGAAAAATGTGCTTTTGCACCATCATGCATTGACTATATCTTCTGGCGTTCAGCGGTCGTTATTCTCTTTAGCAAATCCGGAAGAAAGTGTTGCAAGAAGACAAGGTATTTTGAACCACTGAGTGCTTCGGGCAGAAAATACGACCCTAACAAATATTCGCTGAGAATAGAATTCGCCTAGATGTTAATCAACTCTTGTGTTGTATGTTCGACGACATAGTGATGTGGTGATTTTTATGTGCATTGTATACATTGACGCCTTCTCTCGTAAAGTAGGCTTTATCTGAGAATAAAATTCTCACAGGAAAGTGTGCTTTTTCCTTCGAGATAAGTGTTTAATTCCTGCGTGGCATCAAGCATGCCGCGTGCGAACTCCACACAACGTGGTAATCTTCTTCTCATCCCTAGTAGTACACAAATATTGTGAAATAATGATTAATATTTTAAGATACTGTTTAATATATAATATGGCTCAATACTGTGCAATATTATGCTGCAGGATATGCTACTTGGGATAAGAATTGGATTTTCAACAAATGGAGGGAATGCATGTTTTCACCACCCATAGTTTTCACATCTTCCTCACCGTTCGTGCGGAATACTCAGTTCTACTGCTTGTAGATGAAGTTATCAGTAAAATGTTGCAAAACTATTTTCTGTGTCAAGATGTGACAACTCTGCACTCTTGCCATGCATTTGGCCTCGTTATTTTGAAGGATCTTGTTTTCCGTAGCCGTTAATAGATGTTTGCAAAGGTGGTATGGTGCAGGCAACGCCTCTCGATTCATTGTTTGTGCTATGCACCCAGTGCCATCCTCTTTGCCTTAAGTTAAATGCATATCTCATATTCATCATTCGTGAAATCTGACATATTATTTGCGAATGAATTAACGAATATCATTTCTGCAATATTCACCAATTAATACTTGCTTGCTGCTTTTAGTTATTTATTTTCGAACGCTTGGGAAATTTACACACCCGAAAACTTTTCGCATTCGCTAGGCCATCCTCTTCGCCTAGCTCATTGTCTTTGAGATTTTCACTGAATGCATGTTAGTTACTACTCTATGTTTTACGGTATTATTTCATCTCCTTAATGCCTCTTATCGCCTCTGATTTTATCTTCGAATTTGAAAACACCTGCAAACATCGGTAGCGATAGTGCTTCTGTAGCGTTAGCCTTATAAGCCAGATAATATCCTTCGAGCTGAAGGGTCCCTTTTGCTTGATCGGTATGTTACTCGGCTATTAGCCCTATCGTCGCAGGTGCATATCGCGACCTTCAATCGCTACATTGGTGACCTTGACAACGCAACCTTCCGCAACAGTCGTGACGTCATCTACCCGCAGCAAAATCGTTAGGCTTACTTGACGAAAGCTAAAAACAAACAAAAAAAATCGGCAGACCCACTTGACGAGCCAGCAGCAACTCACCTAACACTTGACGCGATACAAAAAAAATGTTCGCTTCTTCGCCGACTCACTGGTGGGGAAGTACTGTCGCGTTAGCCTTATAAGCCAGATAATATCCTTCGAGCTGAAGAGTCCCTTTTGCTTAATCGGTATGTTACTCGGCTACAGGCCAAACGTTGCAGGTTCGTACCACGAGCTTCAATCGCTACACTACCAATCAACAGACTCCAATTCATGTTTTCTTATATATTTATATTTATATATATATATATATATATAATATGAATATCTTCAAAACTACATGCTTATAACAAATGAAAGAGCATAAAATTTCTTGCATTTTCATGCTTTTATTTTTCTTCAAGCTTTAATATTCTTGCAGGTAATTGTTCCTAGCTATTTTTCGTTTTCAGTAATTTACAACCCCATAGATCTTAAAATCGGCGTGTTATCTACATGAAAAAAAAATCTTAAAAATATACTTTCACTTCCAAGAAATTCTTAGTAAAAAGATCATTTGTTATTTCTTTTATTAATTTTTTTATAGTTGCCAACAATTCTCGGACTTACTTTATTTTTTGCGATTTTCACCTACTTAACGTCTTTAGGAGCCCTATGTTGTATGGAGACTTTTTATTCTCTTGATGCCTCTATTACCTATCTGAATTTGTCTATCGAATTCGAACACCCTGTATAACGCAAACTAAAAATGTCATTGGGAACTTACATTTCATAATAATTTTTTAAAAAAATATTATGATATATAAGAACTAATAAGATTCTTTAATATAGCTTTTTTATTTAATCTGTTCTAATGCAATCCGCTGAATATTTACTAAAAGCATTGAAATATTTTATTCGTAATTAATTTATAAAATCAAATTGCAATATAAACGGAACAAATAAATAAAAGGAGAAAGGAAATTAATGAGATCTTTGAGGATTTATTTTTTAAATTTTCTTTTATGTAGGCTGCAATTTTGTCTAAAACATCGGTAATAAAGAATGGTTTGTTAATAATTAAAATCTCTCTTAAAATAACCTTCCTTGTGCTTCGAAACAGTGTGTTGTTCTTTCCTGTGGTATTTACCATGGACAAACTTGCTGAGTTAGTCAGTGATTTAAGCCTAACAGCGTCTCTTGTTTTTTAGTAGCGCCAACTAGGGCTAAGAGACCGACTTTTTGCTACTCACTCATCGTCTTCACTTGCACAGCCCCTTTTTACGGGGGGGGCACATTCACACACCTCACAGATAGAATACAGAAGAACAACCATGCCCGAACCGGGATCACGGGAAGACACGCTACCCCTCTGCCAGTGTTATTTATATTGTTAATGTTGCTACTCAAGTAGCGCACCTCTATTGTACAATGTTGCAAGATATTAAACAATATTCGAAATATTGTATGTTATTATTGAATAATGAATAAGAGGATATAATATGACTCAATATTGTACAAATATTCTGTGCTCCCTCAATAAATGTTACTAAACTTGCATTCTACTTAAAAATCTTCATTGTGTCCAACTTTGAATTCTCTTCATTTATGTATTCACAGAAAAGTATTTGATATTTCATGTTGTTTTTTAATGATAAGTGACTTCCTTTTGTCCTGCTAAGTTTGTGACTGGAGTATTTATCTATAAATTTATTTTTAATATTTAAAAATGTCATGTATAGAAAATGAAAAAGATGGAAATAGTTGAAATATTTAGCCTGAATTTATCTTCTAATTTTTCATTTTAATATTCTGTTGAAGAAAACTTTCGTGTGTGGTGAAATTAGAATTTGATTTGGCTAAAATTCTCTTTGGTTGAAGTAGATGAATTTGTAACGTTTCTACATTATTAATTAAATACATTATAAAATATCTAGAAGAATGTAGTGGAAGGGAATATACTTCATAAATGGAAGAAAAATGCATCTTTAAAACAGGAATATTTTATTATTATGTCAATAAGAAATTTGTCGATGAAATAAGAATATTCTTCCACTGGCCTTTGGTGCAAAATGATACACATTCCTTATTTTGTCAACATGCAATAACTATATCTGTCTGAAGTCATTCCTTGAGCAGAAGTATGATCCACATCTTCCATTGGTGTCTCTGCCATAAAATGCTGCCTTTCTTATTCTTTCTTTGAATTCAGGCTTTATATGCTTATTATTCAATATGGTATAAATTATTCTGGAAAAGAAAGGATAGAAATTAAATGTTTGCTTTAAACACAATTATAAAAATGAGAAAGGAAAAAAATTGTGTTTATATAATAATTTCAATGAATTAGTCCCTCTCCCCAGTCATTTAAAAAAAATCTATTAGATCCTTAATCTCTTTTAATGATAAAAATGTAAATATATTTTTCTCTCTTTTGCCATTGGCACTCTAGAAAACAGACCATTCTATTTAAAGACAACAATTTAGAACGAATATGCTTGAATAACGAAGTTATGCAATGTATACTATTTTTGTCGAGTTACAATTTTCATACCCCTCCCCCCTTCGTGAGCCATTTGCCAGTAACTTATCAAATAATATACAAAAACGTCTTTTATACCAAACAGAGGTGGTTTTTACACAGGCTTTCTCAGCATTTTTTGGTGACAATTAGAACAGAATACCTCAAAAACGTAAAGTATTCAACGTAAATTGTAGTGCTAAAATGGCACACGAAATTACATTAAATTGGAAAATTGCTTCGAAAAATTATGTAAATAGCCAATAATTCATTGTAACAATTAAAATCGATAAAATCTTTTCAAACAACTTGATATGCTCTGTTTTTCTGATCGTGTAAGGGGATCTTTTGCATGTTAAATTTGTCATGCCAAACAACCTCCCGCTAGTGTGATGTGGAGAGAGAGTGCCAGAACAGGTGTCGTTATCGTCATCTGACAGCAGTTCAAAATTACGAGGTCCTTCCCATAATAACCTTACTGTTGTTTTACTAAGATAACTAAACTAAACTGTTTTTCGGAAGCGTTTGTTTAAAAAAATGCTCTTATACATATTTTTGTAAAAAAAAAAAAAAACTTTTCATAAAATTATTTGAATTTAGGATTTGAGATCTTTTATTCCATGAACAATTGAAGCAGAATATGAAAGATCATCGAGTCTATAAATCTTGTCAAGTTTTACGATGATACTCTTATGACACCATAAAGAAAAGATGAAAAAAAAACCCTTTTTTTCCAATGCTATTATCATACATTTTGTTCAATATTAAGTTTAATTTTCACGTCTTTTTCACAAAGTCGTCATATTTTGGATTCTGTGCCCCGAAAAAAAAATCAACCAGGGGATTGTTCGTCCAAGAACTTTTTATGTATTATCACAATAAAGCATATTTCATATTCGAATAAAGAAAAAAAAGGATATGTTGTTTATGGTCATCTCTCATTTGTTCTTTAGCAAACAAAATTTGATGAAGAACTGCAATGTATTTATCTAAAGCACTGTATTTTTTATTTCTTTCTTTCCATGGCGTAAAGTGAGTATGAATTCCCGTTGATGAAGCTAGCATAAAATCTGATATATTCTTACAATTCTGACTATAGACTGTGTTCAATTTCATGTTTCTAGATATATTTTTTTCAGATATTATTACAAAATACAATGAAACAAACTTTTATACTCAGATTTCGTCCAAACTTAATATAAACCAGTAATACGTATAACAGCCACATACTAAATTAAGTTTACTGAGCTCATACACAGATATAATTTTTTTTAAAAAAATCTGGTCTCAAGAAAGTTTTGAACGTTAAGACTCATCAAAGTAGTGAGATCAATTTATTTATCCGAAAGTAATACGTTTTTTGCTGTATCTACTTTTCAAACAAGAAAAAAAAAATGGGCTGTGTAAAAGGGTTAGAAGTTTCAAATCAAAATTACTCAATTTTCCTTTGTTTCCATCAGTTATTATTATTATTATTATCATTATTATTTGCCATACGAAGGTGGATGGAAAATTCTCCAGCCTAATAAGGAAAATTAAAGAACTCCATTTAACGATTGCTTTCTTTTCCAACGTTGTCTCTTCCAAGGATGGACACAATTCGATATCAAAACAGAATATCCTTATAACAAGACATTTTTTTTAGTTTGGGGTAAAGATTGTAATTGGAGCGGACCATATCAGAACAGGGTACATGAGGAAAAATTTCAAACTTCGATTCATGAAGTTTTGTTGTCACAATGACATCTTCGTGAAACAAGACTTTCTTCTTGTCCAAACCTGTTTTTTTCTTCTTCGATTTTGGAATACAGTTTATCCGAAGGATTAGCATAATATTCAGCATTGATGGTTCTGCCGTTTTCTAAATATTCCATTATTAAAACTACATTAGCATCCCTAAAACAGTTGCCATAACTTTCCAGCAGATGACGCACTTTTTGCTTATTTTAATGCCGATTTGTCCTTCACTGTTTTAATTGCTATTTGATCTCTGGTGTATAGAGATGGATATATGCCTCATCCGCATTAAGAAAACGCCTCAAAAAATCAGTTGAGATTGTATTGTACAGCTCCGATATCGTCATGCTCTACAGTTTTTGATCCAATGGCAGTAAATGCGGCACCCATATTGCCGATAACTTTCCCGTACACAAAATATAAATTGGGATTTTTTTTTTGAAATATTTATTTTCTTACTTTTCTATAATAGATTTTATTGCTGCCTTGAAATGCAAACCGTTTTCAGTTTTTTTAAATCAAATATTTAATCTCGCGAGTTTCTTCCGTTATTTTAAAGCTAAAGAAGAAGGAGTCTAATTAATATCTAAAAAATTGAAAGAAGAGAATTTCTGATACTGCAAAATTCAAAAAATATATGAACAGAATATTTACGTTTTTAACACCGCTGTGATATTATACTTGATACTTAATACTGAAAAATGACGAAATTCAAATTTACTTTCAACTTGTAGAGCGTCAACACACACACACACACACACACACACACACACACACGTGTTTATTTATACTGTAGTGTTTGAAGGTCGCGGTACGAGCCTGCGATGTCTGGGCCTGTAGCCGAGTGATATACCGATCGAGCAAAAGGGACCCTTCAGCTCGAAGGATATTATCTGGCTTATATGGATGATGCTACAGTGCTCCCCCACCAGTGAGTCGGACGAGAGACGAACGATTTTTGAAAGCGTTTTGGCGAGAATGCGAGCTCGTTGGTGCGTCGAGTTAGCAACGGCTTTTTGGTGTGTTGATTAAGAGACGGCTTTGGTGCGTTGAGTTAGCGACGGCTTTTTTTTTGTTGGCTGGTAGATGGCGCCACGACTTTGCGGAAGGTTGCGTTGTCAAGGTCACCAATGTAGTAATTGAAGGTCGCGGTACGAACCTGCGACATTTGGGCCTGTAGCCGAGTAATATACCGATCGAGCAAAAGGGATCCTTCAGCTCGAAGGATATTATTTTGCTTATAAGGCTAACGCTACACCACTTATAAATGTACATTCAGATATTGCATGCTTTTCAACAAAATAAAAAAGAAAGAAAAGAAAGAAAAAATAAGAAAAGAAATTAAGAACATATGTATGGCTATGCTGCAAAATTTGGCAGAAATGAGACACATGATTGACATTAAAGGAATTTGTAGCGAGTATATTTACGTTTATAGAGTCTAATTAGAGGTATAGTGCTTCTCAGCATATTGTTACAAATATAATAATTCTCACACAAGAGCGATGCGAAAATGCAAACGTTATTGTCTATGAAAACGCTTATTAAATATACGCCACACAGGCTACAAATTCACAGCGAAATAACTCTACTTAATCCACTAATTTCAAATAACAGCGAAGCTATAGATTCGTACGGCAATAAGAGAAAATATGCTCTCTCAAGCCAACCAACGAAGCTTGTCCTCTGAACTCAATAACTCCCCACCTTTAAGGCACGTCTTAAATAGCGTCCCACTGAAGTGGGCGGGATAAACCTAGAAGCGGCACGTTCTTCTGTTGTAAATTTCCTTAGAACGATCTTTTCTCGCTGATGCGCGATTCCGTTACAATTAATTTTATACATTTAAACTATTTATTAAATATTTAAACAATAATTCATAAATATATACAATATTTACGTCTAATTTACACAAAATTCATAAAAATATGGAGCAATAATTTCAGTAACCTCAATATTCCACTAAATAGTTGTTTTGTAGAAGCTGTTATTTCTTTCTCTCCTGCCCATATCTCATCCGCAACTTTTTGCTGTGACACAGCATGCAGCTCCGTAGGTTTTTCAATAATTGTAATCATGTTCTTTTAGTAGTTCAATGATGTCGTTATTCACCTTCAACTCCATAATCTTGGCACAGAATAATCTCATCAATTAAAGCTTCACAAGAACTTACTCAAATCCTTCGGAATTGCGTTTCACAGGGCTATCCATCCAAAACATCATTCACCCGTAAGTAAGATTGGTTAAAAAAAAACTCCCTGCACGAACTTGTGGCTCTAGCTTCATAAGCCAGTTAACATCTACGATACCGAAGTCGACTTTTGTATTATGGTTATGTTACTCGTCTACTAGCCCTAGCGTCGCAGGTGCGTATCGCAACCTTCAATCGGCACATTGATGACCTTGACAACGCAACCTCCTGCAACAGTCATGGCGCCATTTACCCGCAGCAAAAACAAACAAAGTCGTTAAAACTCACTTAACGCAAGCAAACAAAACCGCCAAACCTACTTCACGCAAACAAGCAAAACAAAGTCGGCAGACACACTTGATGCAAGCAAGCAGCAACTCATCATAATGCTTGGCGCTATAAAAATCGTTCGACCTCCGCCGACTCACTGGTGGTAGAGTACTGTGGCGCTAGCTTCATAAGCCAACTAACATCTACGATACCGAAGTCGACTTTTGTATTATGGTTATGTTACTCGGCTACTAGCCCTAGCGTCGCAGGTTCGTATCACAATCTTCAATCGGTACAGAATCATATTTTTAATGCATGTCAATCTTCTCAGGACTAGACCTAGCCTAGTTGGGGCCCAGGGCAAAACGTCTTTGGGGGTTCCCTTCTGCTTCACTACTTTAGTAATAAAGAAAATTTATTAAAGAAATAAGGGTAAAATAAACTATCTATTCGATTTGGGGTCCCCTCTGATGTGGGGGCCAGAGACAACTGCCCCGTATGCCCCGCCTTAATCAGGATCTGAATCTTCTACGTGATGTCTGAATGCCGCCTCATTATTGACTCTGCGAAATATTGCTCATTAAGAAAGAGAGAAATTCTTTTTGCTCTTTCTGAGAATTTCAATAAATCTCGTTAAACGAGATATGATTGTATATGCTGAAGCAAAAACCTTTACAAATGCCCTTTTCCCTTCCCTTTCTTAATTTTCTTGATTTATATTTTCGGTTCCATCCATCTACCTTTTAGCAATAATTTTAACGTTTGCATGCTTATTTTTTCATTATGACAAACATTATTTGCATCCTAAAATCCCTTTCTATATAGTGAAGGCAGTTTTCTATTTTAATACTTAATGCTTTCAATGTTTTTTAAAATTATTATTAGAGGAATTCTGGTTTTAAAATTTGACATTTCGAATTTTCTCTTGGTGATAGAAACTTTTTTCCCATTACAATACAGTTTTGTTCCCACTATAAAAATCGTTTTAGTTCTTTTGAATTTTCTAATAGTGGGAGATGTATTTAATAAAAAAGAAGTGACATATAAACGCTATTAAAGAAGGATGCTGTTATCATCGATTCCTTTCCTTTTATTTATTAATTGTTAAGACTGATAAAATTTAAGCGTTTAAATAATTTTATCTTGTTTTATTGACGCGTCGTACAGATAAAAGAATCTGATTCTATTGAGATCCTGTCACAGATTTCGAAGGAAAAATTGAAGCGAAAACAATACTGTGACTATTTGTGTCTGAGAGATAAAAGTAAATGTAAGTTTCACAATCATAGATTATTCATAAAGATAAAATTTAGCTTGCTTAACAGAAGATTGCTTTTCACTTTCTCATATACGATGCATACAAAGAAAAAAAAATCGTAATCGTCAAAAAAATCCGAATTCGAAATTTCGATTAACCTCTGCATTTCAGGCTTTATTGAACCTAAAATTCATATTTTTGGAATTATGTCTCTTTGTCTGTCTGTGAGCAGGATTATTTAAAAAGAATTAGAGCTTTATCGATGAAAATTAGTGCATGGTCTCAAAGCCAAATTTGTAAATGTTTATCAAATTTTGAGTGAAATTTATTCAGAAGTTTTTCCGGCTGCCCAAGTAAAGACGAGCTCGATAACAACAAAAAGGAAAGAGATAGATAAATAAAATCTGGTACATAGGTTTAGTATCTAAAATGTAGGTCTGAATCAAAATTTTGAACCAAATTTGTCAAGGCGTTGTACGTTTATAATCTGTATTTCTGCATACGTGTAAATCAGAGATATCAGAATGCAATGACTTAAATAAATTATGCAATTCTGTGACTACAATTATAGTTCTATGAAACATTTTGGCTTTATTCAGTTGGGGTAAAGGTATTCCAAATAAATTTTTGATTCCCTGGTACTTGTATATTAACCATATGGCAATTTTTCAAAATAAAAAAAATGTCAAAGATCACACACTAGTTTCGATGAAAACGTTAGATTCGAGATAGACCGATGTTTAATTATTGATGTTCGTCTGCCATGAAATTAAGATTCAACTGCCAGTTTTTTACTATGTTCTTCAAAGCAAACAGCTCTTATATGTAGAACTCTGAAAATAAAAATATGAGTTCTTGCAGCCTGCACAACCCTTTGCCCATGTAGTTTATAATTTCACCTAGAAGAGAAGGGAGGCCAATACCTACATATAAGAGAATATACGATAATATTTCTTGGAAACCATTTTCGTTAATTAAAAATTCTATTCACGAAGTCTTTTTTAACATGATAATCAATGCAATTAAAAAAATTCAGATACAACAAACAAAATTAACATGAAATCTGCTATGCATGTTTCAATGTATCATGTCAGAACATAATTTCTCAAACGGCCAAGCACCACGTGCTCGTGCAAGCTAAGTTATATTTTTATTCATTTTAATTGTTTTATCGAATGATTCACTTTAGTATTGCAAAGGATCCAAAGGATCCTTTTTCTAGCATTGATTGTTTAAAAAAATATCATATTTCCTATTTATTTCTTTTCATATAGTCACGTGCTCAAAATAATGTTTTTCTAGGTTTTATTGGCTGTAGTCATTAATTAATTTTTTTAATCAGAGATTTTGTAAATGCGATGGCAACGCTTTATTAAAAGCTGGTTTTTTGAGATGCTCGTGCAAATAATTTTTTTTCACCAACGGTTTTTTGTTGACGCCTAAAGCTTCAACCCAAAAGCAAAATCATGTTTTAACATAATATAATATAAATAAACCGAACATAAATAATCTAAATAAATATTATATAAATTTAAGACTTACAAGGATGAAACGTCTTTTTCGAGTGACGGCATTTTTGAGGAACTGTCCGAAAACTGGCAGGCCAATCTCTCCAGACAGTGATTATTGTAACTGAGCATTCCGCTGCACTGCAAATATGAGGCCATGACCTGATCGTTGTAATCGGCTTTGGGACTCATTTGTTTGAGGTACTTATGGATTATGTCAATGTCACGAACATCACGCTCTCGTGAAACGTCTCCTTTTGAAGGGAGTTCCCATGTGGATGAATTAAAACTGAATGAGGAGTTTAACATGTCTTGAACAGCTTCCCTTCTTCCTCTGCCCTTCACCATACCTAAAAAAATATCGAAAAAATATTTTTAGATTTATTTATAAAGGGTTAATTTTCAAATGCAAGAGCTCGCTATCTTACTAAAGTTGTCCCAAAATAAACGCAGGATTTGAATTTTCAACCATTTTTGGCAGTAAAGTTTTGGCAACCCTATTAAAAATCATTTGACAGTTGTTAGTTTAAGGTTAGTAAAAATGGAAGGTTTCACGATAGAACTACGTGCTTTCATTGTTGTTACTGATGGCACTTGCCTATGGACAAGCCCCTTGCTGATACAACAGCAGATTTAAGCCGAAAAGAGCGTCTCTTGTTTTTGAAGCAGCGCCAACAAGGGACAAGAGTACGACTTAGCTACACCCTCACCACATTCGCTTGCACAGTCCCTTTTTACAGAGTGGCTCAGCCACACATTTCACAGATAGAACACAGAAGAGCAACCATGCCCGAACCAGGACTCCCAGAACTCGAAGAAGACGCGCTATCTCTGAGCCAGAGAGCCGACTGTTTTAATTGTTGGACAATATTTCAAAAATAATGAGAGTCTAACGGCCACAGATCAGAAATGTGATAACTGTCCCCTTAGATCTTGTGATTTAACACCATTGGATTTCTTATTATGGGGTTATTTGAAGTCATATGTTTATATCAAATAGCCCACGAGCAGGTATGTAATATAATAGGAAATTCAACGCTGCAACAATGAAATTCAGCCACATTTATGCGAAATGATCATGTAAAATTTTGACAAAAGAGTGCATATGTACTAACAAGGTAGTGGAGGCTCCAGGTGTTTCTTCATACATAACTCTATCCTATATTCAATAAAAATATAACAATTTAAAGAAAAGGCTGTGTTTTTTAAAATTTAATTCACATATTGCGTTAATATGTCATACTATCGAGTAGCGCTCCATTTATGGTAACACTAAAGTATTAGTTGCTAAATGTGTGTGTGTGTGTTTGCGTTCCGCGTCTCTTCCTAATTGCTAGGACTGAATTCTACGAAACTTTGCACAAGAGAAAGAATATTGCCAATTTCTTAAAAGCATGTAAATTAATTACATGTTCAGTTAATTAGATATAGGTTGAAATTTTGCCGTTTTTTTCTGTAATAAGTTGCTAGTTTCTTCATTAGAAATATGTTAACACCAACTTAATACTCAAAATATTATCTTTTCAGTGATATCATATTCCTTTCTGCATAATTTTTTCCCCTTCAATTTTATTAATTCTTATAAAATTTAGCACAGATTTATTTTTAATAACATTAAAAATTATAACTAAATTATCCATTTAGCAATTAATTAACATTTTTTTTTAATCTTCTGTTTCATCTCTACTTTTTTGCATTTAAAATTATTTTATGATGAAAAGGACTGAGAAAAACAACTGATATGCCTTTAACATTCTATCGATTACAAGTCTCTAATTTCCAAGAACAATTAATCAAATGGGGGTGGTATGGTAAAAATATTTTATGTTTTGCATTTATTTACACAAAATTAGTTTCACATTAAAGATATAGTTTATAGAAGCTTTGAATTCCAAAAAACACCGAGTATTTCAATTAGTGCGAATATGAAGATCGTTCCACAAATAGACTTTGAAATATCATTAATGTTAATGATGTTTGGAATTATCATAAAGCAGTATTGAGAGAAAGAAAAAAAATCGTTACTGGAATTAGATGTTATTCCAGTCGATTGAAGTGATAACGAATCGCATTAAGCAAAGTGAAAAGTAAACAGAATTGTAAATTGCTTACATAGCATAAATTATCTATTTATCTTGCTATGAGCTTAGTACAATGAAATGTAGAATAAATTAAAGAGTATAAAAACAAAAACAAAATATCTCAGTTATGACAGGCTCGTTCTAACTCGCTCGATTCAAGTGAAATATTTTTAATTCCCATTTAATTGTGCTGGATCGTGACCTCGCAGGTCACAGCTGAATCAGCTCAGTGATTCACTGCTTTTGGTATAATGGACAAAGATTCCTATCGGACAATGATGCGAAAAAGATGAATCAGAAAAGGCCTTCTTCCTTCTGAAAAATAATTGGAGTTTTATAGGAACGTTATTTTCAATTTGATATCAATACTAAAAGTTTCAATAATTACTATAGCATTTTTTAAATCACTAATACTCTTAGCCTATGTAAATCCATTAGCTCATAATTTATTACCCCCTCCATTTTTTTCTCGAATTCTTGGAACATATGGAATAACCCATTTTCCTAATATGCTTCCCATACATTTTCATGTTCTCATTCCACGTGAAACTAATTAAAAACTTTGGAGATCTAAGAAATTTGAATTTATTCGAGGTTTAATACTGTTGGAATATTTATGAATAAAATATTCCATAGAACCTCCCCCCCCCTTCCCCGAAAAATCGATGTTTTACGAAAAGAAAAAAAGAAAAAAAAAAGATTAAAATGAAATCTGCTTTGCATATTTCAATGTATCACGTCAGAACATAATTTCTCGTAAGGAAAAGCACCACGTGCTCGTGCAAGTTAAATTATATTTTTATTCTTTTTAATTGCTGCATTGAATGAGTCACTTTAGTATTGCAAACGACCCAAAAAACTTTGTCTCGCATTTATTGTTTAAAATAATATCGCATTTCCTATATATTTCATTTCATATAATCACGTGATCAAAATGATATTTTTCTAGGTTTTATTTGCTGTAGTAATTAACTTATATTTTTAATCAGAGCTTTTGTAAATGCGATGGCAACGCGTTATTAAAAGCTGAGTTTTTTTTTTCAAATGTTCGTGTAGATAATAACATTTCAATTTTTTGCCTACGGATTTTTTTGACTCTCATTCCCAAAATAACATCATGCTGTGACATGATAATAATGTAGGTGTATATTAAAGGAAAATTTAGAATTTATGAAAACATTATATCTACAAAATTCAAAATGCAGTTCGTCACTATTTAATCAGAATTTTTTAATCATTTTTATTTGTGATTCAGTCATTTTGATTGAATAAAAATATTTGTTAACTCCATTTTTGTCAACAAAATACTTTGGCTTCAAAGTTGGAAATTTGCGATAGAAAATAAACTGTTATAAATGATATGAAGGAAAAAAAGAAAGAATGCGATTTAAAATAAGCTGAACAAAAATTTTGTTGAAATCTTTCAATTTGTGGTGATTGCTATATAAGCCAATTAATATCATTCAAGCTGAAGGGTTCCTTTTGCTTGATCGATATGATACTCGGCTATTAACTATAAGATTGGGAGTTGGGCCTAGCGCTATCCGCTGTTCATCCTAATATGGTGACCTGAAGATGAAATTATAACAACCTTCTGGTGGAAATCAAATTATTTCCCATAAATTCAAGACTGATTAATTATTTTTTAATAACTATTAACTATTTTTAATAAGTATTAAAGAAAATGAAAAAAAATGCAATTAGAGCATAATATTTAGAATATAATAATTCCTTTTTAAAATTCTTTGAATGGCAATATCATAATTTATTCCCTATCGTAGTATTAAAAAAAATATTCAAAGTATGGAGATTAACCGGAAAAAACAATTCCCCATAAGTGCTTATATGGGTTGTTATGTAAAACAACACACGAGCATCCTATTCTTGCTCGTTATATAATACAGAAAGAAAAGAAATAATTATTTCTTTGCAGAAGAACTTCTATGGGACATTTTATGGAACATTTTTTTATTAATGGTGATACAATTTCGGATTCGAATGCTGTTATTTTGAATTCACTAACAGTTTGTATTTTTTTATCTGATTCATTGATTTTTTATGATCGTACTATTAAAATATCCTGCATAAATTATAATTCGTTTTAGTAAATTCAAAATATTTTTTTAATTCGAAATGTTTTTTTTTTCATGCTTTTATTCTTAGTGATTACTAAATGGATAATGAAGATTTTGAAGCTGATAATAGTAATTAATAAAGCAACAAAAAATAGTCAATTACCTTATAAATAGTACCTTGGATGTGGATTCCACTGTTTCTTTTTTAAGTTTTATTATACAACTAAATGCTTTTTACGAGCAGTTTGTTAGCAGAACTTAAGTTATCTTCAAATAAATCTCTAATAATATCAAAATAAATAGTTAATTTAGCGAAGTATCAAAAATTAATTTTAAACACCGTAATATTATAAATGTATGAACCTTATTATTTTAGAAGTTTTACATATGTTTTGTTTATTGCGCATATGAATATATCTGATGGAGAATCTCTGATGTGTCTATGAATCCCTCTAAATGGCATGTTAACTGCATGAAAACGTAATTATCCACAACTTATGATAATCTTATGCCGATTTACAATTTCTCTTTCTTATTTCTCAAGTAAAATGTACAATTGAATAAAATATTAAACTTAGTACAGTGCATTTTATTTGTCGCATAACCTTACTATTTTGATACTTACATAACTTTTTTGAAGATATGTGTGCGTTTAACAAACATAGCTCTAAGCTGATGACACATTCTTTGGAAAGAAATCTACTGTTCAAAATATTAAAGAATAGGAAATGTATAAACTTTCAGTATGTGTGGTATATATTTTACAATAATTCAAAGGAATTGATGGCAGATTCTACAAGTTAGTTGGTTAGAGTTGGATTTTAATGGCGCAAAAGCCAGACATGGCTGATAGATTCCACAAAGAATCATTGAATTAAAATCAAGCAAAATTTCATTATAATATTACTAAAAAAATTTGCTGTAATTCCTTTTAGTAATAAAAGCGAAAATGTTTATGTCTCTTTTGATAGTAAATTATTGCAAACTATAATAATTTTTTTTTTATTTCTCAAAGTTAGTGAAAAAAAATTGTGCTATTAATTGATAATAAGATAAGATTTTAAATTTTAAGATGGGATAAAAATCCTTTTTATGTGATTATATTTCGGGGAATTATCGATGAAAATCCTCATAAAGTCACCTAATTTTATTTGACTAAAATTTACAAACTAAATCATTTCGAAGTACATATTTTGACTTTTCAAAGTAAGTTCGGGGAAGACATTCTGTCAATCTAATTCCGTTGGTCTGTTCTGTAGGAACCTAGGCACACAGACATTCTCTTTTTATGATGGTAGAACTCTTTGCATCCGAAGTATTACATATTGATTGTTTATTAATAATACATATTTATTTATTTTATTAATTTCCAGAAATATTAATAATTTTGATTATAATGATACATTTCCTGCACCAAAATTAATTACTTTTTTATTAATTATATATTGTTTATTAAAGCTGTTAAATAATAAAAAAATAGTTGATGCTATTATTAGTTTCAAAAATTTCATTCTCTTTCGACTCTCTCATGTTTAGACCCAATTTTTCTTAATTTGAACTTTTAAATAAGTATTCAAATTTTTGATTCTATCAGCTTCGAATTCGCCATTTTCTAATGAAATTTGTCTCTTTGTAGGCATTAATGTCACAATTCTTACATTTTAATTTAATGAAACTGAAGGATTTAAAAAATAGTTTGAGATTCTTTTCATGTAATATAATATTACTTTATTATTATTATTTTATTGTTATTGGAAAAATATTCTGTCCGGTGCACATGTTAAAGAACTACCAAATATTCAATATTGTAGAATGATTTTTCAAAACAAATCGAAAACCAGAAAAAATAACAAAAATTGAAATTAATAGATAATGCAAAAAGGTTTCAAATTCAAAACCTTGATTATATTTTGATAATTATAGATCTATGGTTTTTTTGTTGTTGTTTACTTTTAAACAATTTGCTGTAATCCTGTTTAGGTTTTTTAAAATTATTTTTTGTGAAATTATTTTTAATTCTATGATAGTAATTTATCTCCAAAACCTCAATTTCCTGGGATTTTCGGGTCACGAGGGGTCAATTTTTGGGCAAAAGTCAGACAGAAAAAATCCCTGGTTTGAATCCCAGTTTGAGAGTAATCCTTGAAAAAGTATTCAGGCCGGATTCATCATATATTTTCCTTTTCTTTTTGGCTTTTTCATTAAATTTAATATTTATTGCTAAATTGGTTACGTTCATTTGTGTTTTAGTTGTAGCATCATTAGCGCTCTCTAAATACAATGTATATTTTAGTATTTTGGTTAAGAAAAAATTGTTTAGGTGTATTTCATGTTGTTTATCCTTGATTTGATAATTACTTTATTATTAATATTTTATTGTTATTTAATAAATATCCTGTTAGGTACACATATTAAAGTGCTATCAAGTATTTAATAGCGTAGAAAGGTTTTTCAAAATAAGCTTATCAAAAACTGGAACAAAATAATACTAGTTGGAATTAATTGAGAATATAAGAAAGGTCATAAACCTTAGATTAAATGTTAAGTTATCTTAAATTTGCTTCGCAAGCAATGAGTCAAACAAACTGCGACTTTAATAAAATATTCCAGTCTTCTCTAACGGTTTGCTATGTAAATCAAATTCTGCGTAGGCCAATAAACTAATATCATGCACGATGTTAAGCAGTGAATCACCTGATCCGATTTTATTGCCCTCAGAACAGAAAAAAGAACGAGTAATTTCCACGCATTATTTACCTTCTGTCGTAAGAGTCGGAAGAATTGCTGCCATACTGCTCAGAGCTGCGCTAGCGATTATGGGAAGAGTGGCGAGAGGTGCTAGGAATGCCAACATGCTTTCGAGACTAAAAGTGCTCGGTGCAGGTGTTTTGAATCCGTAATGTTGAAATCTATGAAACTCGTAAACATCTCCATCTTGACCTGGACGACCTTGTCTTCTGTTGTCAAGCTCACCTAAAATAATAACATAATTAGCTTTCTTATATATAAAAAAATCAATATTATTATCATGTCAGAAAATGATGTTGTTTTTGGGATGAGGGTTTTGGCATCAATAAAAATCCGTAAGCGAAAAATAAAAATTTTCTTATCTGCACGAGCATATAAAAAATCAGCCTTTAATAACGCGTTGCCATCGCATTTATAAAAGCTCTGATAAAAAAAATAAGCTAATGACTACAGCCAATAAAACCTAGAAAAATGTCATTTTGAGCTCGTGATTATGTGAAATTAAATCAATTGGAAATGTGATATTTTTTTAAAGAATAAATGCGCTACACAGTTTTTTGGATCGTTTGCAATACTAAAGTGACTCATTCGATGAAACAATTAAAATGAATAAAATTATAATTTAACTTGCACGAGCACGTGGTGTTTGGCCTTTCAAGAAATGATGTTCTGACATGATACATTGAAATATGCAGAGTAGATTTCATTTTTATCTTTATATCTATTTTTTTTTCTATTTGTTGAGTCGCAATGGGAGTTGTAAAATGCCTTGAGCGGCACTCTTGTGAACAGAATGAAAAACGAGGTGGTTTGAGGATAAGGTCGCCATTTCTCGACCAGAGGGTTGCAAGTTTGAGACCCGAATCTATCAGTGATCTAAGGCATGTTAAATAAGTCTTGTCTAACCGCTCTCCCATTGGTGTAATGGACTGTTGTTTTGTAAGTTTAGAGAGGGAGGTGTGAACCCTGCTATCTTGCTCGTCATCTGACCGCGGCTCAAAATTAGCCAGTAACTGGAGACGCTAGTCAAAATGACACCATGTTGTTCTTTAGCTCTGATTATCAGGTGATATTTCATTCTTGAATACAATAATCTCAGTACCTGCAAGTTGTTCTTTCGTCAGTATATTGGTAAAAGTTTAAGAATGCGCATGCGCATCTAACTGAGTTCTTTTTTATTTACGGTGTCATTGATTGCATGCCTCTAAAACTGTTTTTAACTTGAACGATTCAAAAAGAATAAAGAAATGTTCTTAAAATAATATTTTAGAATATTGCATTCGTCATTTTTGTTTGTTAAATTCTAACAGTTATTAACAATAGTGTCAATCCGTAACATATAAACAAGG